>PIJE02000217.1:174233-176733 GCA_002895965.2 Coryphaenoides rupestris | reverse complement strand
TTGGCCTTGATCTTACGAGTTAGCATTGAAGTTGTAAATTAAGTTCAAGCAACTCCCCCCAATAAAAAATATGAATTACAACGTGATAACTTTGTTGTGTGGAAAGGATGGGATTTAATGTATAAAACCATCATTGAATTTGCTCGTCGTTTGGCTTACCTGAGTCTCGTTAAATTCTTTCACGCCGACGCAGTAGACAATCGCGCCAAGAGACCGAGCCCTCTCCGCCTGTTGGTAAAGAAATGTGCAAATTCTTCATCTTTGTGCCATCAAATGTAACACGGTTCATACAATAGAGGAGTTAGTACAGTAGTCCAGAGCAGACGGTTAGCACAGGAGTCGAGAGTTAGCAGACGCAGTTAAGTAGAGTTAGTATAGAGTTAGTAGCGAGAGAGAGAGAGAGAGAGAGAGAGAGAGAGAGAATGGTTAGTCAAGTAGTAGAATAGATAGTAGGGCATTAGTACAATAGTGAACAGTACAGTATTAGAGAGAAGAGAGTTAGTACATTAGTAGAGAGTACAGTAGTAGACAGCAGGGAGTTAGCATATTAGTTGAGAGTACAGTAGTAGATAGCGGAGAGTTAGTACAGTAGTAGATAGTAGAGTTAGTACAGTAGTAGACAGTAGAGAGTTAGTACATTAGTAGAGTACAGTCGTAGACAGCAGAGAGCTAGCGTACTAGTCGAGAGTACAGCAGTAGATAATAGAGAGTTAGTACAGTGGAGTTAGTAGAGAGTTAGCAGTAGAAAGTCGGTAAGGAGTTAGATCGATAGTCCCTACCTCTTGCTGAGCGGTGACGAGCTGATGTTCCTGCAGCTCTCCGTCTGTCAGTGCAATTATAACACTTGCCGTCCCTTGGAAAATAAAACCAATTGTTAAAAATGGAAATATCATTGATCAACGATTAACTTCTGTATGTGTGTGTGTGTGTGTGTGTGAGAGAGCCTTTCTGAGTGCTTACCGAAGTTCTCGTGGTATATCTGCTGGTTTGCCTTGGAGTGAGAAGATAAGGATGCAGTCAGTAACAATGCGAGACAGTCAAGACTTAATTTACATTTAGATTTAGCACAGACAACTTTAATCCAAAGTGAAAGACAGGTGAGTTTGAGAACATGCAATGCAATCAAAATTAGGTTAAATTAAGGAGTAATGTGCAAAACATTCCAAGTCACCGAGTTTCTATTTTTATGAGTGGGAGGCGAGTAATATTAGTAAGTCAAGACGTAAATCAAGTAGGTCAAAACACACAACATTTCTATGTATATTACTGATGCTTCCCAAGTGTGTGAATACAGAAGAATCGCTTATCAGTAAGACTAGCCACCTCCACCAGGGAAGGACGACAAGACAGGAGAAACGAGGACCAAACACATAATGAGCTTCCGGGTCAAAGGTCACCCCCATATCGCTAGCAGATAGTTCCTTGTGTCCCACACCCAAACCCGACCTACCAGCTCCAGACCCAGGTTCATGCACGTGTCTCCTCCTGGGATCTCCCGGTGCAGGGAGTTCAGCCCCTTTCTGATCTCCTCCCTGGAGAAGGAGGAGGAGGAGGAGGAGGAGGGGGAAGATGAGGGGGAGGAGGAGAGCACAGGAATCATTTTTAGTCATCGTATTATTGTTATTATTATTAATCCTATTCAAATTCCCACTGAAGTCATTTTGCTTGTGAACCTATTTTTTAAACCCTCACACACACAGATGCACACACACATGCACACACACAGGCACGCGCACACACACACACACACACACCACGCACGCACACACACACACACACACACACACTCACACATACACAACCACACACTCACTCACAGCTGTCGAGGTCAAATGGGATGGATTTTTTTCTAGATCAGCTTTTTCTAAGTGCTTTATGTAGAATTATAAATCACAATGAATAGAGGTCACATTGTTGATGTGATGGTATGGTCTGTAGAATGGTGGTGGTTATTAGCATAACTAAAATGGCTATCTGAGGTACGGTGGGGGGTCGTTAACATGTCGATGGTGGGGGGGGGGGGGGTCACGCTATGTTCTGTTACGAAGGCGACGATGAACGCTGAGGAGGACACGTACCTGTTCTCCGTCAGCTTCATGATGGTGAACGCACTGGAGGAGAAAGTGATGAAGGACATCCTCAGCATGGGGCTGGAGTTGACAAGACAAACAAAACAAAAACAAATCAATAAACAACCAAACAAACCAATCACATTCAAATGGGAGGGAGGGCCATGATTTTCATACACTTTCTTAATAGTCTGTGTGCTTTATAGCTTTATAACTGTGAATGCCACGAATTATTATGATGGACAATACGGTCTGTATCAGTGGTTCTCTAATGTCCACCCTATAAGAATTGTTTTCAGCCACGAACCCCTTTTAAGTTGAAGTGATGACTGGAAAGATTTACAGAACTTGTTGCTATGTTACAATTCAGATTTACTAAATTGTATTTAGGTGGCATTCATCCATTTTCTTAAGGTGGAATTACTTTACAA
>PIJE02000217.1:144233-169233 GCA_002895965.2 Coryphaenoides rupestris | reverse complement strand
AAGTCATCAAAAAACTGAGAAAAAAGTTACTAAACTAACAGAAAATACCACCCAAAAAGCTGCGGACACCAAACTCCTCACGCCAATCCTATTGAAGCTAACATGACTCCCTGCTGACGGTGCCATTTAAAGTCAGACCGGTTCCAGTACAACACCAATGTGGGATGAACCTCCGTCAACCTGTGGCTTCCCAGCGTCCCTCAACTTTCATCTCACCCTTAAAAGTGTTTTTTTGTCAACGGCAGACCAAGATGGCCGATGCCAGCATTCCATCTGGGCCCACGCGAACCACCCAGTCACCAACTTCCAATGGCCCCCGTTCAACTGACTTAGCACGGACACATGTTAACTTGGAAAACCGCTAACCTACTTTTTAACAGATGTAGCTGTTGAATTTGAGCTTTAGCTTCGCACTGCTTGGAAAATAAAAAGTGCGCTGCCAAAAGGACACCATTTCATGTTGCTTATTGAGAGACCAAAGTGAACAGGATTGTGCAAACACATGTTGCCGTGTGGATGACTGGCCATGCCAACAAGTTTTCCTACAGCTGTCTATAGGCGAGGCACAGCGCCTCTGCTAAATGACCAACTTTTCAGAATTTGACGACAAACAATGTTCAAAGGCTTCAGGTGTAGGTCTCTCACTAGATCCAACATGAAATAACGTCTCCTCGTGAAGCATTAGTTCCCCTCATAATGGATCATAAACCTGACGCAATTGATGCAGGCTAGCCTATTAAAAGATTCTGTAGAAAAGAGCTATAGTCTGCCAAGATGATCTACGCAAATTAGAGTAATTGGTTAAATATGGCATAATTATCTGTCAGGAATTAGTGCGATGTGAGAATATCTGGTTTCTGTATTCTGTATGAGACACTTTGACAATTTCAGACCACTCCCACCTAATTTCTGACTAATCAGTGCATCTGGGAATCCATCTTGCATGTCAATCACATATACAGTGTAGCTAAGCTCCACCACAGCGTTACCCAACATTTTGGACGGTAAAAACACGGCTTCCCCATTCCATCCGCCAACAATCACAGCCAATCAGAAACTTGTTAGACCAATATGTGTGGAAGGGAGTGTGCCATCACAGCATGTATCACAGAGTTAACACCCATATGGAAATGAGGGCGCATTCCAAAGTAAGGAGGGTTCCTGCCGTGTTTAAATTATTTATGAGGTACAGCTGTAGTGTGGGCTGTTTGTCTGGAAGTGGGGGACCATGAACTAATGCTCAGACGAGGATGCCAACCCATGACTAGATCACAAACAACAAAAACAATACATGACCATTCCTGTGAATGTACAGTATTACTTATTTCCAAAGAAAAGCAGTGATTTGGTGGATGATGTCCAAGATTTCCCCATAAGGCAAAGATTGTAAATGGCGGTGTAGAAGTAAATGTATAAACAACGAAAAGGGATTGAACGCCAAGATGAGTGTTAGACAATAAAAGAAATGAGGACGGAGTGAGGTAATGCGAACTGCTCAGGAGAGAGCGGGTGAGAGAGAGGAGAGAGAGAGAGAGAGAGAGAGAGAGAGAGAGAGAGAGAGAGAGAGAGAGGGAGAGGAAAAGTAAAACACTGTCAGCTTCTCTCTCTCCCATTTTAATAATGCCATGAAATTGAATGTTGAGTTAACATGACAAAACCCATTGCTGTGAAAATGACTTGAATCAGGGTACCATTGACTTAATGTTCGCACTTTCATATTCAGAAATTAGAGTTCATATGACAGTGTATTACAGCAGCATGAGTGCAATTTCTGTCTTTGAACCCCCGTGGAAATCACTAGTGTTTTGTAACAATGCGAGCTGCCTGTGGGTATAGCAGCTACACCTAAAACCATGTCTTTGGCAGCTGACCATACCATAATGAACAGTGTGCGGCTCCACAGTGCTGCTGACTCAGCAAGGGCATCAGCCTGATTTCAAACTGGATGGTTTTTACGTCGACACTGGCCTCTGCGCCTGACAATCATTTTTTTTTATTGCTACGTGTTCCTGAATGCCAATTTTATAACTGGAGGTGGAATGGCGTTAGCCAATACCCCAAATGCTGGTAATTACGCCTGTGGCTGCTAACGCGTTGCTAATGTAGCCGCAATGTATCGGCTGGTATGACTCGTAGTGCTGCATCAGCGACTGACTAGATGAGCGATACACCCTTGTGGAGGGAGTAGAGGGAAGAGACATATGACTGCCAACCACAATATGGCTGTGGTTTGGAGTATGTGATGTAAGAGATGAGTTAAGCGTAAGATGCTCATTCTGTTGAAATTGCTTGGTTTAAATGGGTGGGGTCCCGAAACATTTCATCGCATCCAACTATATGTAGACTTATGTTAAAACCCCCTACCATTCCCAATGGTCCACTGGATTCAGTGCCCTGGCCACATAAAGAGAGGATCACATTTCAATGCTGGTTTGAAAGGTAAAAAGAAGAATTAGGCTTTGAAAGGCAGTTTGAAATTCAATTGTACAACTTCGACCCAAGAAAAGAAAACACATCTCTAATGTGGCAGTCCCCCCCCCCCCCCCCCCCCCACACACACACACATACTGAATGGCACGGTTTTCTGGAGCCTACAGTATAAATGGCGTCTCCAGGTTTCTTTACGAGCCACCGGAGGCTGTCGGATCAAACCCTCATTAGAGTAAACCTCACCATCCTCCTCTCTTTCATCCCTAATAATGAGCCTGGGTCCATTAATGTAACAGACATGGTTCACACAGTGCTACATGTTCCCTCAGCCCTTATGATCCCCTGGGTGAGAAGTCTTAGCCTGAGGTTAGGAGAATATGCCATACATATACAATCTTGTTCTGACTCAATAACATATGCCCTTTGACAAAAGCATTGGTACTGTTTACTTACCATGATACATATACATTCTTAGCAGTGGAAATCAACCCATTAACCCCGGCAAGGTCAATGCCATGCCATGCTTGATCTGATCAATTTGATCCAAAGCGAGGGAAACCAGAGACGGGAGAAGGTAGAGGTTAGGGCATCTCTTCCGATGATGCCTACAGGTCGGACAACTTGGAATGGAATCCATAAACGTCCACGAGCAAACTATTACTAATCACTTGTGTAGTAATAGTACTAATCACTTGTGTGTCACAGTGTGTAGTAGATTGATGTAATGACGTTCACCGGCATATTGATATTACTGTCTAATATTACCGATGTTGACTGGGTAAAAACTACTTATGTGGAAGGAAGCAGATGCACAAAAGTTAATGTTGAGTTTGCATCCATTTTCAGAGCTAGAACTGGGGTCACGGGCCAAAACAGTTTGAGGTACTGGGGTAGCCTACATAGAGAATGGTCTGTTGTAGTGCAAGATTTGTGTTAGTTAGCATGTGTGCGTGTGTGTGTGTGCGTGTGTGTGTGTGCGTGTGTGTGTGTGTGTGCGTGTGTGTTTGTGTACATGTGTAGACAGCAGGAGGTATTTAATTAACCTCCTCTTTTTGCGTGAGTAAACAACTGGTGACTAAGCCTCTGTAGTCAGCAAAATCTGAACTTCCTGATTCTCTGCCAGCGGTTTGACCAAAACAACCTGTTATTCGTTTAGTAACAACATGTGTCCCTTCTCAGAGACAGAAAAAAACAATCCATGATCATTCCAACATCTGGGGAGCATGACATGTTTTATGTCCATGGAGGACTAGAAAGACACTAAGAAGAAGCTTGATCCCTTCTGGAGGAATATAATATCCTAGTTGGATATTATATGCACAATCCATTAAGTCATAGGATCATAAGTTCCAATCTTGTTGCCATTTGCAAATCAAAGGTACAAAACAAAGAAAAAATGTGTTCTCTGGTCATCTATGCAGAAACCTTTTTTCAGCAGTCAGCAAAAAAGTCAGCACATTCAAAGGCTGCACTCGGAAAATTGCAATTTATTGCATCAGTTAGGGGCTGTTGTTATTTTGTGACCCCAGAATGCCTCATCTTTCCTGCCAATTGTACTCCATAAAGATAGGCTCTGGGTCTACTTGTTGATAGCACTGCTAAAGTTATATTACTCATTATTAGGCCTACGATAGGGACTTTGGGTGTACAATTCTGCCGAGCTGAGGGGTGAATACGCTCAAATCCTCATCTAAACTATTTTAATTTCTGCCCATGGGCTGAGATGGTTTCTGCTTAGGTCCGGCGTTGCACACGCTGCCACAACCACAAGATTTTCCGCTGTGGGCGGACAGAATGAAAATGAATGAATCGGTTGCTAAGGAAAGACACTGGTCCCTTAGGAAAAGAAGGAGGCTTTGGGGGAAGATTAAAAAAAAGAAAAAGTCCTGCCAGTGCTGAACTGATTAAGATGGCAGTCGGGAGAGGAAGTGGGTTTCATTTAACCATGTAAGATTCAGTATTGATAAACGATTAAAGAAGCGACACCTCGCTCGGCATGTTGAAATGATAACATCAACATGCACATTCTGCACAAGAAGCCTGTGCTCAGCTGCCATCGGCACGTCATCTGCACACGCACAGAGCGTCATCCCCAACCAACATGTAGTGATGGGCGGCTCTGTTGCTCAGCTCACCCATAGGAGCTGGCTCTTTGTGCTCTTTGTTTATTCATGTTTTCAGTTATCCTATACAAAATGTGCATACACAATGGTCGTTTAGTTTCACCCATTTAATGTCATGATTAATTGTATAATAGTCATGTCTTTGTTCATCACTGTGCTGGTAACCTATTTAGTTGTGTTGGGATGTCATGGCTGGATATTAAGGTTATATGTTATATTGAAAATGTGGCCGATGTCAGTCACTCTGATTGTTGTCATTTCTAGAAAAAAGTGTGAAAAAAGTGTGGAATCTTTTTCTAAGATGAGACTGACTCTCCTGTACCCGAGGCCTGCATACTGCTGTATAATATATGATTAAAAAACACAAAAACGACTTTAGATTGATGAGTAGGCTTCCACGAGTAGGCTTCCACACAGGCACAGCAATGATGGAATCATTTGTGCCTATATATTTTTTTAGATAGCAATGTGTGGACAGCTAAATAGCAGTTAAATAGAAGCTAAAACTGCATAGTAAGGTTCAACCCTACATCATCTTTGTGCAGGGGCGGTTCTATACCCATGTTCCTGGGGGGGGGGGGGGGGGGGGGGTCCTGCAGGCTGGGGGCAGTAGTTTTGCCAGAGGGGCACATTCGACCCAAGGGAAAAAAAAGAGTTCAAGCTTTCAAAATGTTTAGTTCAGTATATAAACTGAACGCGCACAACAAAAACCCCCAACATAATATACCATAATTGGTATTTGTTTCAGTAACTTAGTTAGGGGTCCAAGCTCACTGTTACAGGGGGGACTGGCCCCTGCCCCCCCCACCCCCTAACCCCCCATTAGAACCGCCCATGCAACGCAGACACATAAATGATGGATTCAGTACGTGTCTATATTTTATTAAATAGCAATGTGTGGATAGATAAATAGCAGCTAACCAGAAGTGAAAACAGCACAGCGAGGCCTAAATCCCACATCACCTGTGTTCTTATCATGACAAGATGCTGAGTCGGCGAGGCTTATACTCATACTGATACTGATACTGATACTGATACTGATACTTATACTTATACTGATACTTATACTTATACTGATACTTATACTTATACTGATACTTACTTATCGAGCACAAAGTAGAGGTCAAACGCTCCCTGACACGAGCTCTGCTCCTCCTCCTCCTCCGCCGCCTCCTCCTCCTCGCGCAGGAGCTCGCGGTCGGAGCGGGCTCGCGCGGGCGGCGAGGAGAGCAGCAGCAGCAGTAATCCCAGAGACACGAGGAGCACGGGGGTCACGCGCTTCAAAACGCGCGCCATGGGGGCTTCTTTTGTAGAAGGAGAGTACAACGTCTCTACTCCTCGAAATAACGCTCGACGGCTCGATGACACGCGGGCCGGCGGCTTCTCACATGACAAAGCTCTGTGTGTGTGTGTGAGAGAGAGTATACGGTGGTCGGGGACGGACGGCAGGTGATAGACGTCTGTCTGTCTCTCTGTCTGTCTGTGTGTCTGTCTGTCTTTTGCGCGTCAGTTTTTAAATGAGTCGAACATGATGACTCAAGTCAGTTGAACGCAACGGCTAACGGTCGCACGAGATGATGACACCCAACTACTTCTCAGAGGGGGAAAAAACCCCCAAAAAAACCCCGCAAAGAAAAAATGTCCACGCGTGTACCGATGACAATAATGTGGAGGAAACGTTGACGGGAAGAAAGACAAATGTCCGGCGGCAGGGAATTGGGGACAAACGTGAAGACGTGACTCTCCTGTCAACGGCCTCCTCCTCCAGAGCGGTGTTAATGTAACAGGCGAATGGCGCTGGACGAACTGTGAGCTCGTAGGGGGACAAACTTGGCTAAATTGGAGCAGGTTTCATATTTCATTTCAAGGAGGGGAGAGAGAGAGAGAGAGAGAGAGAGAGAGAGTGTGTGTGTGTGTGTGTGTGTGGAGGGGGTGGTCTCCCTCTAGCAGGGCTTTGGGGAAGAAAGAGGGATGGCATAATCACACAATAAGCTCCATTATGCCATATACTATGCATATGATAGACACAAACTGTCAGTATTTACATTCTATTTTAACGTGTAATGTCGTATAAATTCGTCATGATGCTCACAGAAACGAGTTGGCAGTGGCAGGATCTGATTTGAATGGAGCAGATGCCTTCAAAGCTGTGTGTGTGTGTGTGTGTGTGTGTGCGTGTGTGCGTGTAAAATAGTTTTACAGGCAGTTAAAAAAACGTTATTTATTTCTTCATCTTTTTATATGTAGGCTTAATAGAATGTTTTGTCAAACAGTAACCGGTTTTGCCTCCTGATCCATCACTCTGTTGGTGACACAAAAAACAACACAAGCACAACCGCAAAGCTTTTGTGTGATTTTTATTGTATTGTTATCCGCCACTGGAATTGGTAAGCCATGTAGAACAGTCTCATAGCAGAGTGTGAGCTGTAAAATGTAACATCTTGTATTATTCAAATCTGTATTTTGCTTGTGTGTGTGCAGCCTTTGTGTCTACAGTTCATGTTGTTCTTTTGGTCGCTAAGTTGTTTACGTAATCAGAGCAATCACATTTTAACAAGCCTCTTTTAATAGATCGCAACTCCCAATTCCCCGAAGAATGTGAACTTCAGTCAGCCACACACATAGACCTACTGTTCAACAGAACTTTTTTAGAAATCGAAATTGTTTCGAAAAGCATCTAAATGTAATCCTTTCATTCAAATACGAATGGTAACAGTGCTTCAAAAACATAAATGCTGAGGTGTTGGGAGTCGAAGGAGAGTGGATGCCGTGCAACTTCGACTTGGAACCTTTTGCAAAGACTCCTAAATGGATTAGAACGTTCCACCGGGTTTTCGACCCTTGGAACACTCCCAAACACCCCAACCCTCTGCTCACACCCGTCACGCTCCCCGGGGACTCACTGCTGTCCCCCAAAGTGCTTGTTGAAGATGCCCTTGGCCGTGCCCAGCGCCGCCTCGGCCGCCACAGGGATGTGGGGGTTGCCACGCCTGTGCCCTCCCAGGCGGGCCCGGCGGAGTTGTCCGATGTGGACGGTGGGGATGCTGAGGAAGACGTCGGTCTCCCCCACGCGGAAGGTCTTGGCCGGGTGGGAGGAGCCAGAGGTGGCCTCGCCGACGATCATGGCGCGGCCGTGCCTCTTCATGATGTAGACGAACTCCTCGGCGGCGCCGGCCGTGGCGGCACTGGTCAGGATGATCAGGCTCTTCTTGGTCCCGTAACGTGTGCCTGAGGAAGGAAAGACACAAGGAAGGAAGGAGAGAGGAAACGGAGGAGGAAGGGCGAGAGGGAGGGGTAGTATGGGAGAGATGAGATAGGAGGAGGAGCGCACAAGGATGGAAGTTTGGAGATTAACGAAGGAGAGGGAGGAATGATGAAAAGGAAGAGTACAAAGAGGCGGGGGATGCAATGAAGGAAAGATTGAAAGAAGGGAGGGAGGACAGGAAGCGATGAAGGTGGGATGGAGAGGACACGAGGGGAGGAAGAAGAGAAAATATTTTGGGTGAAGGGAAGGAAATAAGGAAGAACCTTAAGTTATTTGAATGCTAAAAGCACTAGTCACACAATATTGATGTAACTTGCGGCATCTAGTTTATATATGACAAATATAAACGTCATATATGTAATGACATGAGAAATTAGTAATGACTGATGATGTGTATCAACACAGTTCATTGGAAATCAGCTTTTTGTTTCACAATCTGATGATGGGAATGTCGACAACAGAATGTGATTCACTCCTAATTCAGTCAAGACTAGACTGATCTAAACTCCCTAAATGCTATGTAGCCATGATATTTATTGTGCATTTGAATAAGTACAGATCACATTCTCCCTTTTTCTTTGAACCTGTTCACTGCACTATGTGGAGGCAGCCATTTCAAAAGTTTATATTTACTTTTATTGAACACATGAAAAATCAGCTGCCATCAAACATGTATATGTCATGAACACTGAGAATCTATGATTAATATGCTATTATATGTCAATTTTACCAGTCAGCTCAGGAAGAGTCCAGAGCTCCTCGGTGGTTCCAGAAGGTCTGTCATACAGCGTGTCCAGCAGGACCTTCTTGTCTGCGTCAAAGAAGTAAGAGCAGAAGCCCGATATGGCTGTTGTGGGCCCACCAATATTGTTCCTGCAATCACATCGTCATAGTGTATGTGTGGGTCAGGTCGGGACACATTAATGGGATTTAAGAGGATTATTGTTGAAGTTGAGACTTGGAGATGATAGAGAAGTGGATTTGGTGATTTGGTGTTTAGTCTAAATGGAAACATAGCCCCAGTTATAAGTATCTTGATTGATGTCTCCAAGGTATCTGACTTAAAAACACAACCAATGGGATGGGACACGCCGCCAATCACAAGTCAACCTTGTTCATTGTAAGTGGATTCCTAATTCACAGAAACGTTAGATGTCTGTAATTGGCTTTCGGCTGTGAGCAGGCTTATCTTATTTACCTGAGGTCAATGATCATGGCGTCGGTGTTGACAACTTTGTTCCAGACGTGCTCGACGATGACCTGGGCGATGGCCTTGATCTCCTCGAAGTCTCCGAACATGTCGAAGCGCAGGTAACTGATGTTGTTCTCGAACACGTCCGTTTGGAAGGACACCTTGATCAGCTCGATTAAACTCTCAGGGGTATAGTTCTGAGGATAAATAAACACATTTGAGATGATAATAGTCATTAGTTGAATTAGACTATTAAGGTAATTAAAACAAGTCAGTAGCGGATTGCTTTTCCAATGGAAAATGCACTTTCAAAATGTTCTATTTGGCTATTTTTAGCTAACAAAACATTAAAGTATCCAATTGAATTTTCAGCTACTGTTTGTGTAGTGATACAGAAACATCACCAAACTAATGTAAAATATATGCAATAAACATTCCTATTTCTTATGATCATATACAACTAATTAGTTGGAATAAACATAAATATTACACTCATTTGAAGGGCAGCTTTGCTCTCACCATGGGTGGCAGGGCAGGGGTGTTGCTCGTGGTCTTCAGGCCCTTGTCCCCAGACAGGGTCTTCAGGTCTGCCGAGAGCTTGGTCTCCAGCTCGGCCTTGGAGTTGACCGCGTTGTACTCGCCACTTGCCAGCAGCCCGTTCAGCTTCTCGGCCACCTCTGCCCCGGCGGCCTCGAATGCGTACTTCTCTGTGATCAAGGTTGCGGCACCACCGATGATGGCGGGTACCTGGGCCCTGAGGTTGAGGATCTTGATGGCGGTCACCAGGGCGTCCTCGGCGTGCACCTCGACATCGGGGGTGACACCTTTGACCTCCCAGGAGGTGCCCGTCAAAGGGTTGATGGACTTTGCGGTCGGCACGGTGAGGTAGAAGTCTGTGTCGGTCACCTTGATCTTGTCGATTTTGACCGAGCCACCGGCCGTCTTCTCCCCGACGATGGTGGCCCTCTTGAGGTTTTGCAGGCAGTAGACAACGTCCTCGGCAATGCCGTGGGTGTTCCTGCTGGTGAGGATGACCAGGGGCTTGGTGGTGCCATACCTCTCCCCCAGCAGCGTGGACATGGACCACAGCTCCGTGGTGGTGTTGGAGGGGCGGTCGTACACGTTGTCAATGTGGATCAGGGGCTCGGCGTCTGTGAAGTAGGACACAATGTAGGGGACCCCCGACATGTCCCCGCTGCTGGTGTAGCGCAGGTCAAAGATCAGCGCAGAGGTGGGCAGGATTTTGTTCCAGACCAGCTCCAGGAGCAGAGAGCCGATCTTGTCCACCACCTCCTTCCCAAGGATGTGATCGATCCGGAGGTAGCCGATGTTGCCGTCCAGGATGTCGAGTTTGATGGAGCTCTGGAGCACGGCGATGAGCTGCTCAGGGGGCAGCGGGGGCATCTGTGGGGCAACGACGGGAACATAGTGGGGCTCGTGGGTGACCTTAAGGCGCGGGTCGTTGATGGTGCTCTGGACCCCCGCGGTGAGCACGTTCGCTAGGGTCTCCGGGTCCGGGATGTTGAGGATTTCGGTGTTGCTGCTGGCTGCGTCGATGGCTTCCTGCATGCCCACTAGCTTCTCTGGGGAGCAGTAGTTGTCCAGGAGGATCTTAGCCATGTCTACAATGAGGCTGGGAGGGAACGCAGCATAGGCGACGAAAACATTGCTCAAAACGAGCAGAGATGCTACCAAGAAAAGATTCTTTGACATTGTTCCGGTTGGGTTAGACAGAGCTGAGCAACGGGATGAGGACGTTTGTCCACTGAACCTCCGTCCTGCAAGTGGTTCTCAATAAAATGACACTATTTGGGCTGAAAGGTTTCTGTTAACACTCGGTTAAGAGGATTACAGCCCCTGCCCCCCCCCCCCCCCCCCCCCACCCCCACCACCAACACACACACACAGACACCTCACATTCAATAAACCTGTAATCGTATTATACTGAGTACTTTTGCAAGACAATAACAAGCCAGCCAAGTAGGGGCAGCATTGTGTTGTCAGTCTTAAACATACACGTGGCATTCTAAATCTTTATTTAAAGCCACGTGTTCCCTGTGCTGCATGGGAGATCATGGCTTGTGAAAGTGTACCTAGCCTTAATTGGCTTTATTTTCCAAATATTTGACTTTTTGTATTACTATAATAAGAGATTAGGAATACTTTTTTTGTGTGTATATTTGGTTCTGCGTCAGTCGCATATTTTCAACTGTATATTGTCACTAACAGACTAATTACCAATTAATGAACTATCTGACTAACCAATTGGCCGACTGACTAAATAACTACTGTATGTACACAAACTTTTGGACGAGAAGTTCACCCTTCTTTCCCTCCCTGTACAGATCAGTCTTAATGTGGTATGTTAAGTCCTGTGGTGTGACTCAGCTTTATTCCAAAACAAAACAACCGCACACTGCTGTATCACTGGAGGCTGCCTTGAACTTTTGGATTTACAGTAACTGCACGTTGGTAAATGTAATCTACCGACCAATGTTTATGGGATTTATCACAATGATATTATGTTACCAAGCAAATTCATAGATGTATGCACCGCTCTAGTAAATGTGGTGAATTCTGGTTAAAAAAGAAAGAAAGACAAACAGGTTATTGTATCCTCTTTTAATGCTAATCGTCATTTACTCTGGAGAGAAAATGTGGAAAAAATGTGAGCGCTCAGGGTCAGAGTAGACTTATGTGTGAGTGGCTCCCTCTACTGGCTATTCCTAGAAACTACACCACACAAAATACATGATTAAAACAATTACAATTCAAGGTTAGATAATATATATATATATAGCATAATAATAATTATAATATATAGTAGCCTTATTATTTGCAGATAAACACATGTTACTTACTTAAATAGTTACTACAAGTAAAATAAGAAATAATAGATTTACCAGGGTACATCAGACACAAAAACACTATTTACTCTCTCTCTCTCTCTCTGTCTCTCTCTCTCTCTCTCTCTCTCTCTCTCTCTCTCTCTCTCTCTGCAGCTTATAAGATACTCGGATAATACTAATAACAAAAACATCCTACAATTTCAATGATACACGACATGATATGATAGAAATGCCCAGTGTAATGCAATATGATTAATGGAATGTAATTGCATAATATCATCAATTAATATAAATCGTCCCACACAAATTGTATTGTTAAAGGCAGTTTACTACAACAGTTTACTATGTTTTACTACTTTGTTACATGCACCATTGTGTCATTACTACTAAGGATTGTTAGGCGATAGTTGTTTTTCAGTCTATTACCTTATCTGGGAATCTCAAATGTGCTTTGTACAGCTATATATATTTTTGGGGAAAATAACCCCCAATTATAATCAGGTAAGAGTAGAGAGTGTAGTAGGTAAGTCGTTTTCATAACTCAAATGAACAAGGGCAATGCCAGAAACTATTTCCCTTTCTCTTTCTTCGCCTGTCTCGCTGCGATGATTCTCTGTGCCACATTCAGAGCATCCGCTGCCTGGGCGACCACATTAGGCTCCACCCCTGACAGGGACCACTCCTTCCCGGTCACCGCGCTCAACACCACCTGGTTTGGGATGGAAGCGTACAGGACACTGCCTGTGATCTGGTAGGTTCCGCTGGACAGAGACCCGCCCACCGTCGGCTCCCCGATCACAGTGGCCCGCTTCAGGTCCTTCATGGTGCGTGTGAAGGCCTCGGCCGCCGACCCCGTCACGTGACTCGTGAGGATGTAAATGTCCTTGTGCGAGCCGTACCTTTGACCGAGGACGCGGGGCAAGGTGGTCACCTCCGTCACAGTGCTTGTGGAGCGGTCGAAGACGGTGTACAGGTGCCACAGGGGTTCGGCGTCAAAGAAGTAGGTGCAGAGGAGGGGTATGGCTGTGGAGTACCCGCCTGTGTTGTACCTCATGTCCACGATCAGCGCGTCCGTGTTGACGATCTTGCTCCACACCGATTTGGTCAGCTGTGGCCCGATGG
The DNA here is from genome assembly GCA_002895965.2 of Coryphaenoides rupestris. NCBI lineage: Eukaryota > Metazoa > Chordata > Actinopteri > Gadiformes > Macrouridae > Coryphaenoides > Coryphaenoides rupestris. The sequence goes on along the minus strand of PIJE02000217.1, from coordinate 156,252 downwards.
CCTTCACAACATCCAGGTCGATCATCATGTCGAATCGCAAGTAGCCGACGTTGCCCGGCATGACTTCTATCTTAAAGAGAGCGTCGATGATGTAGCCCACCTCTTCCGCCGTGGGGATCTTGGGCACCTCGCGCGTGGTCTCTGGCGCCACATCGCAGTAAAGTATGTGGATGCGGTGGTCGCCTGATGTCTCCTGGAGGTCTGAGGTCAGCTGGGACGCCAGGGACTCCAAATCGACCACAGAGCGGTACATTCCTTCGGCCCACTTGGTGAGAAGCACCTCGCTGACCTTTACAGCGACCTCGTGGATGCCGTAGTGCATTTCCAACAGTTTTCCCATCTCTCGGATGAGCGGCTCTAGTCCACTGTGGAATTCAATGATCTCGTGGGCGTGGTCCACTGCGTCTTCGGCCAGCACGATCGCATCCGGGACCACGCCCCCTCCCAACCAGAACTCCCCGTTGTTGTCAATGAAGTTAATGAAGGGAACGGTGATCGCTATTCCGGTGTCTTCTACTTGGAATGTTTTGGAGTGCATGAGGGTCCCCGATGTGATTTCTCCGATGACCGTGCCGCGATGTAAAGACTGCATGAGGTACGCAAACTCTTCTCCGACACTTGCTGTGTAATAGCTGGTCAACACGTAAACACCTCGCTTGGAGCCGTAGCTTGGCCCTGTAATTCCAGGCAGAGTGTCATATTCAATCGTTGTGTTTTGAATCCGGTCGAATATTGTGAAAAAGTGGTGCTTCTGCATCCCATCATGGAGGTAGGACAGTATGTAGGACAATGAGGCAGAGGAACCACCCGTGTTGTAGCGCAAATCAATGATCAGATTTTCTGTGTCTTTGAGAGGCTCCCATACTGTTTTATCCATATGTTCCATTAATTCAGGCACCAGGGAGGAGTCAAAAAACACATCAAAACGGAGATAGCCAGTATTATCTGCAAGGATTTCCACTTTGAACAATGCATCAGCCAGTGTCCCCAAGAACACTGAATCATCAGGAACCTTTTCGTCCTCAGAGTCATTGTTGTCTGCAAAAGCAAATTGGTCCTCTTCGAGTCTGATAATCAGTCGAGGATCTTCGGAAATGGCCTGGCTCTCTTGGTTGAGTTTGGTGGTGAGATCCTCCTCAGATACAACAGAGAAGAAGTCTGTTGCCTGCAGATGGTAAAGGAGAGCTGGGACACGATCCGTAAATGCATAGTACCTCTCAATTATATTGGAGATACTCTGAACGGCCTTGGGAATGGCACTCCTCACTGCCAAGAGTAACTTGGCGTTTACGACCGCTTCCTTTGCGATGATGTTGACGGACGGCGCGACGCCACTCACCTCCCAGCTGTGGCCTGTGATCGGGCTGACAGACCTCGCCACAGGTACCGTTATGTAAAATCCAGAGTCTCCAATTTTGATCTTCTGGACCTTCACCGAACCGCCAGCAGACCTTTCTCCCACTACGATAGCCCTCTTCAGATGCTTGAGTGTATAGGCCACTGCCTCCGCGGCTCCCATCGTACGCTTGCTCGTCAAAATGATCAAGTCCTTCTTCTTACCGTACCTCTCCGCCATGATGGAAGATGTGGTCCACAGCTCCTCCGTGCTGTTTGAGGGCCGGTCATACACAGTGTCGATGTGAATCAGCGGCCCCGGGTCAGAGAAGTAGGACACGATGAATGGAACGCCGGAGAGTTCCCCGGCGGTGCTGTAACGGAGGTCAAAGATCATGGAGGACGTGTCGGCCACCTTGTTCCAGATGTTGTCCCTTAGCAGGGGGCCGAGCTTTGCCGCCATTCCCGCCCCGATAATCCTGTCCATCCGCAGGTAGGCGACGTTGTTCTCCAGGAAGTCCAGCTTCACCGAGTTCCTCACCAACCGCACAAGCTGCTCGACGGGGAGGGAAGGCAGCAGGGGCGGCAACACCGGGACGTAGTTGGGCTCATACGTCACGGCCAACCTGGGGTCGTTCAGGGCACCCTGCACCCCCACAGACAGGACCGCCGCCAGGGTCTTCCTGTCTTGGACCTGGAGGATCTCTCCGCTGTGGATGGCCTGTTGGATAGCCTCCTGCATCCCAACCAAGTTTTCTGGGAAGCAGTAGTTCTCCAGCAGGATCTCTGCCATGTCCAGGACCAAGGCGGTCTGGAACGGTGCTGCACTTGAGAGAGAGAGAGTAAAACAGATAACCATTGTGAGAGGAAGCACCGTGACTTGGAGGCCCGCCATTACCTTCACAGTCATTGACAGACAAAGTCCTTTTTCCCCCCCGGTTATGTCTTTCGTTCCATGCAGTCGGTTTGGTTTATCAATCTGGGAAAAATGAGGGCGGCAGCTTTTTTGTTGCGGAGGAATTTTCACCAGCACCAGTTTTTTTTGGACAACATCATCAAGATAAGCGGCTTTTGTCTCCAGTCAATAAACCCTTAATCACATTATATACGGTGCATCGGTCTAGCGGTAGACAATAGCAACCTAAAAAAAATATAGGAAAGCTTTTTTTAACTGTTGCCTTCATGTAATCATACGCAGTGTTCTGATTGGTTTTTTCCATCGTTGTATAATTTCTATATAGGTCATAGGTGGGGAGGGGGGGGGGGGGTGGGGGGGTGGCAACATTTTGGGATCAGAACAATAAACGATTGTGGTGGTCCCAATACCGGTGTGCTCTCTATGTGTTGACCTGAGCAGATTGTGGAGCAGGTAGTGAAACCGGTCAGGTTTAACTGGGTCAAGTCTGGATCACTCCACAACTGACATGATTATAAATCGTTAAATAGATGAAGGATCAAAGTTTATTTGGGACATTGACATATACAGTATAGAAGTGGGGTTGATCTAAGAGTATTCAATAATAATAATAATAATAATAATGATAATAACAATAATAATAATAACCTTTATTTTAACTAGAATTATTCATATTAAGATATCCCAAGATGCTTTACAAAGAAACAAAACAATCAATAATATGATAAAATATAAAGTACAATTAATAAACATTCACAATATTTTAAAAACTATAACGGATAAGGGATCTGTTTTATTTCAAATGATATGCTGCTATAAACTGCCAAGATGCCACAGTAGATTGTAGGACAATCTACAGTGGTACAATATACAAGCCAAGGTATATTATGCTGTCTGTTTTAAGCACCGTTTGCAAGCTTTGAGTAATATAACCTCAATCTGTCAATTTGATGTATTTTTGTAGATATAACAAAGGCTAATTCCAAGAGATGGGAACCAATCTGAAAAAGTTAGTTTTGGCAAAATCCTTTTGGCAATTCTTTTATCTTAAACCTGACATTGCTATTAAACACATTGCAGAATCCTTACAAGGCCTCCAAGTACAAAATGTACAAGGTCTTGCCATTAGATCTTTCTTTCTTGTTTTTAAATGCCGCTCTGCTAATCTTTCTTCCTGTAACTTCTATTAATCCCTTGGTGGATTACATAACACAATCCTGTCTGCGGGAAACGAGACATGCATCTTTTTTTTTGAACACCTGAATCTGTCATGAGGGGAAACAGTGTTTTAGTATCGATAAACAGTCATGAATGTGGGAAATTATTAGAATGTTTACAGTACTTTGACATTTGTCATTCATGGTCACTTGAGAGATAAAAAATATAACAAAAACGTAAATACAGTATATATGTAAAATAAGCCATTTGACTGAGCTCTGAAGGGACCTCGGCTGCTATGTATAGATGTGAGCTAATTTAGTTTTCCCAAGAAGGAAGTGCAAGTGCTTATTATTTGTTACAGAGGTCTCGGCGGTGATAAGGATGAGCTGAAGTCACTGACTCCATTGTTTACAATGCTGTTTATACAGCCATCACTGTCAGCTTCACTGCATGACACTTTGATGGATGGAAACACAGAAAGTTAAAAAAAAAAGTATGATGTGATTCATTTATTTTTCTTGTAATACGATTAATTTTTCTACGCACACACACACACACACACACACACACACACACACACACACACACACACACACACACACACACACACACACACACACACATTATATATACACACACATACACACACAATCCTACTGGAAATTATGATTTTACTTTAAATTATTTAACTTCCAATTTAAAGTATAATACAGTATACATGTCTATACAGTATTGATATATTGATATGATATCTCAGCAGTATTCCAATGACTATCTTAACCCTTTTATCATAATTATGTATTTGTTGATCTTATAATTAATAATTCATAAAGAAAATAGATAGATAGAGATAATAAAATGTACAAATTTACACAATTAAGTATTAACAGTTCATAATGAATAATACAATAAAAACAAATCAGTCATTAACATGCTGAATTAATCAACGAATCATGGATTAATTGATTCAAAGTGACTTCCATGACATATGACTATAATGTTCTCCACAACTTTATTCTTTACTCACAAATAATACACCTATATCTTTATTTTGTATACAAATCATATTTACATATTACTAACGCAGCATGGCAAAAACATTTTTCATATTTGACAACAGAATTCTGTCTGGTCACTGTCAAGTGAATTATAAGGGACTAAATGTAAAGCAGAAATTTTAAATCTAATCTATCGGTCTTAATTAAAATACACCCCTTTTGCTGAGATGCATCATGCTTAACTTAAATGTACAGTCTGCTGTAAGTCACAGAGCCAGACATGATTAATTTCCATAAAGTAACATAATATACTATTACTATTTCCTAATTTAGCAGACGTGTAACCACAACAGCACCTCTCATATCATTAACAAGCAGGTAGGGGTCAGGTATTTTGCCTTTGGACATCGGGGTAACTTCGGAACATAGAACAGCAGTTGTAGTGTTTACGAACCATTTCTACTCCTGTACTATACAATATACTACTATCAAGTCAGAGGGCAGATGTGTTTCCCAAGGAGCCTGTTAGGGCATCTTGCTCTCGGATGTCTACAGGTAGGCTGTGGACATAGGGGGGTTCCAAACCTTCCGGCTGGGGGTCGAAAGAAAGTGGTCTATCCTCCTGCCCCAATTTCAGTCCCCACAAGTTTGCTCCCCGGTCCTACACCGACAACCTCCCACTACCTGCAGCCGCACTCCGCCACCTTCATCTCCTCATACAAGTGTCTGATGGTGAGGCGACCGTTCTCCTGGTACATGACCGTGATGGGGTCCAGTTTGATGGGCACGCAGCAGGCCATGTTGGCCTTCTTGGGGTTCCGGATGTTGATGAGTGTCTGGATGAGAGCGTGTTTGGAAGGTGTCATCTCGTCCGTTAGCGGAAAGTAGCATTGGCCGCGACACTCGAACGCGTCGTATTCCGGCGGCGCCACGATCCAGCTGTCCCAGCCGATGTCCTTGAAGGTGACCTTGAGCGAGGTCTTTCGACAGTACTCAGGCTCTGCCTTCCTCCTCGTCCGCCGTGGTTGCGATGGTGAAGATTCCGGGATCTCGTTCGGGAATTGTTGCCAGTCTGCTCCGGGGTAGAACGCGGTGTCCTCTTCGTGGAGAATCATCTCTTTCAGCTCCTTCTTCGCCTCTCTCTTCCTGCTCTCCAGGTCATCAGAGAACACTATCAACGCTGCCGAGGTGTTATCTCCAATGGAGATGCTGACGTCCAAGCAGCACGCTTTCCCAAAACCCCCTTCGTATGAGAAGCAGTCCCTATTATCCACCATTACCTCAAACTCACTCTCTCCATGGCCCGATTTGATCCAACTCTGGACGGCTCTGGTCACGTCAAACTTCTCCCAGGACCCGTGTCGCCCGCTGACAACCTTTCCCGCCAAAAGCAACAGTGCCGGTTCATCCTCGTCATTGTAATTCACCTCGTAAACTTTGATAGTGGCCTTCACCCTGTGAGAGTTGACCCTTGACCTGACGTCCGGCAGAAGGAAGAGCCGGAGTTCGGCGGCCGTGACCTTCTCATGGTCGGGCACGCTGACATTGAACAGCAGCCTTCGCGCTGACTTGGTGCCGTTCGTTGTTGAGTGGGTGATATCTGTTGGAGGGGGTTTGGAAGAGAGTATAAGAAGAAAATAGATGTGACCTATGGTGGTGATTCTTAAGAGCATGCAAACCAAGGGCAAACATTCCACTGCTAGTACGGCAACATCATCTACTTCATGTTTTACCAGGAAGGCAGACATCATCAATTGTTTGGTGTGGTGGGCCTACCCATTGTAAAGTGCAACCACCCCATCCATCCATTGAAAAGATCCACCGTTAAGCTTTATATGTACAAGTGTAACATAGCTTTTGGCTATAACATCAGGTGCAACCTTATATATACCCAATTCAAAGTCTTCCTTCGACAAACCTTGAACGGTGAAACTCCGAATCACATCGGACTGAGGGATGTCGGTGCTGTTGGAGGCATACTTGTTGTAGAGCTCCATCATGAACTGTGGAGGGTAGATCCTGCCACCCGCCGGAGGCACATCAGTCATGTTCAGCTTCCTCAGAAAGCCCTCCTTCATGGTTCCCAAGAGGTTCTCCAGCCTTGACTCTGTGTCTTCCTCCTCGAGGAGGTCCTGTTCCGAGTAAAATCCTTCATGGTCCTCCAGCAGAACGTCATTATTCAGAGGCTTACAGCTACAGGAGCCCATGGAGACCACAAGGCTGAAGCACACCTTGAACAGGAACGTTCTGGAACACTGCATTTTGAATTTTGAATTTGGGATTGTGTCCGAGCTAACGTTGGGGTTTGCACTCCGAGTGGGACACTCTATGGGCTTGTTTGGAAATGGAGATTCTCAATGCGAGGACCACAGCCGTGGAGGTCTGCTCCCATGCTCCAAGAGTAAACAGGGGGGGAACTCATGTCAACGAAAATAGTAGGCCGGCCAGGCCTTATCTCGCACTCATTGATACCTAATTTTAGGGGCTCTTATCAATTGAGGGCTGCTGTTAATGAGCACACTGTAAACACTTGAAATGGATAATGAGGAGCGAGCTACAAACCGTGTGATGACTGACAGACATTTCCATAAAATGGACTTTCCCAGCTTAGGGGTGAAACTTTGAGGCCATCGGGTCAGTGTCCACAGCTACTCAGAGAATGCAGAAGACGACTCACATTCCATGACACAGTCACCATGGCATATTTCTGGTGGGTCATTGTTTTCTTGACTGCCACCTAAAGTTTAAATATGTTTCCTTCCTGCAGTGCTGACGCACACACTGTGCGCTGTTTCTGGCTAAAACGATGCCACTGTTGAACATTAAGATATTGAGGAGAAGAGCTTGGCTATCTTTTTCAAGAGGGATTTTACCAGTTATACCTGTTTGTTTAAAGTTTAATGAATTAAATGGCCACCATAGTTTAATATTAATATATTGGGGATGGATAAAAGCATCTGCTAAATGACTATAAATTGTAGTAGATCTACATGCATTTTACATGGAAAATATATGTCTCTAAAATAGCTGTCGTCTTATAAAGCAGTTGTGTGGGAACAAAATCTTGGATTGACTTTACATTTCTTAGTTAGGTGATCCATCTTGAAACCACGGTCGTCCATTAATGTCTGCTAAATTACTTTATTACTTTAATAATACAATAAATTGAAACTTTCTTTCACTGTTTCATTGGCATGCTATTTGTCAAAACCTAGCTGGCTGTCTATTTGCAGGTTTCTTTTGTTAATATTGTTTTGTGTTGTAACATGTGCTGGCCTTTTACTTGTTCTTGACAACTTGATCGTGTTATTAATGAGAAGAGTAAACAAATAGGTGTGTTATTAGACTGAATTAACCTCTTAATAGATTTAAGAGGTTTATTCTTAATACATCAGAGTTCTGTGTTCAATTCCTACAACCAAATGTTGAATATAACTGGCTTATATATTGAAAACATATCACAACGTTATTAGCCTTCAAAGTCAAAACTCAAAAACTCAAAGGACACTTTCAGTCAGCATGTTTGAGTCAAATGTTTAAACCTCAGAGTCTCAGTGTCTCCCATGGCCATAATATTAGTAATATTAGTTTTGCAGACATTCATTCACGCTAATTGCCTTTTTGGACATTGGTGAAGAGTTGATGGGAGTTGAAGCACGGGACACTGCAGCAGGAAATGGGGCTGTAGCGTTAGCACTGGTTCCAAGTTTAAATGTCTAAATGGCATGGCCAGATGGGGCCAGGGGAAACCATGGGAGAGCTGGGAACGTTACAGGATGTGAGAATGGACCATGGTAAGTAGATCAAATCTCATTGGGAGTCGTTTTAGACAATGGACAATTACCTTGCTTGTTTAATGCGCATAGCAGTTACAGGGATCATGTCATCCAACCCCGGGATCCTGTAAAGTGGTTTAGTTAATACCAATAATACTGCAAATACGTCCTAATAATTGCTATTCATTTTAATGATGAATAAAATACTGATTCTACAATTACTACCACTTACACAACTACTACTACTAATTCTACTACTACTACTACTACGACATCTAGCCTATTATTTTTTATGGCAAACCTGAATAATATTCATCATCATCATCAGTATCATTATTATTATTATTATTATTATTATTAGTAGCAGTAGTAGTTGTAAAAAGTCATTGATTACCACATTAAAACAAGGCTGGCTGGCTGTGAAAACATTCTATACCACAACAAGAACAAATCAAAATGGATGACAGTGGCCCCCCCACAATATCGTGTCGCCAAACGGGTCCCTAGAAGTCCAACTTAGCCAGTGTTACTCTTGGGGGGGTGTAGGCCCACACCAGAAGCCAGTGTTTTTGGGGACATTAGCCCTTGTCTAGTTATCTTGAAATTCGTTTTTTTTTCTTTATTCACACAGACCATTCAATGTCAATATGTGACTCCATGCTGGGCTTTATAAAACATGCTTTCATTCTGGTCTTTTCAGAGTGTTTAAGTTCTTCTCTATGGAGCTGACCAGTGATGGATGATTATGAACAATATCTGCTGGCATGTATTCATGAGTAAAATGAACGCACAGCGACAAGTGAAATGACAAGAAAGAGCTGAAATACTTTCTGTTTCATTTGATTAGTTCTTGGAAGGGGGAAGATATGTGTTTGTGTGTGAGAGAGAGAGAGAGTGTGTGTGTGTGTGTGTGTGTGTGTCCATGTACTGCTTGCGGGTATGTATCTATGCTAGCATACATAACATATTAATAATTGAATACCAAATGTTTTATGTATACGGGCATAACAGGTGTATACAATTCAAATAATAACATATTGTGTTAAAACAAATGATGTTAAAAGTGTCCTTCACAAGTCATTTTTATAGAAATCCTGGACATTTAGGTTGAAAATATCTGTTTTCCCATAAGACATCTGAAGGGTCTGCTTTAGCAGCTCATGTTAACTGCACTTCTTTAATGAACACAGCAGGTGGCAGCATTCTACTATCTTTATTGTTCTCTGTGGCAGTAACAACAATAGCAGTACAAAACTATGCTCAAATATTATTTAACTCAGTAGGTATCAATATATAATCATCATAACCATATTATATACAATACATAAACGGGTCTGTTGTAAAACACTTGAACAAACATTGATAGCCATGCAAGAGGGCCTTCGACTACAACACTAGTGCACTCTGAGTAAAGCAGCACCTTGTATTTACAAAATATAAGTACCGGTTACTTACTCGCATTAGTTGCATAGCTATTTACATGTCACAAGTTATTGTTATTATTTCGTTAGAAAAAGTAAATATGCTTCCATGCAGATTCAACATTGGCTCTCCTGTTCAGTCTTTTCAGTTGAATACAAACTTTGCTTGGTTTTCAAGAAATGCGTTCTCTTCATTTTCTCAGCCACTCTCTCAGAATCAGTCTCTCTCTCTACGAATCACTGTTCATTATTTCCATTGTTTGAAAATGTGTAAAAGTTTGCATGGAATACTGTCAATTTTCCCGTTTCTCGACGCAGAACATGATGATGTGCGTGACGATAATGTCCTGTTGCACTAGTAACTGTTGGACCCCGCCCCTAGGCTCCCAAATACTCTCCCCACTGGTCTGTGTGGTTGCCCACCTGATGGGGGTCGGGGTGGGTGGGTGGATGGGGGTAGGTGTTGGAGGGTTTTGGTGGAGGTGGTGGTGGTGGTGGTGGTCTCGGGTCTACCTGCAGGTGCAGGTGTCCACGGACATAGCGGGGTACACCTTGAGCACCAGGTTCCGGCTGGGGTCCAGGAAGAGCACGGGGAGCGCGCTCATCTTGTCAGGGACGCAGCAGGGCTCGGGAACCCCGGGCACGATGCCCACGGCCCTCACGATGCTCTGGATGGTGGCGTGGTTAGAGGGACGCACCACCTGGGGGGGGGAGGAGGGGGAAGATAGGAAATGTCTTTGTTAAGGTTCATGCATTGACGTTACAAGTTTTCTTTTGTAGTTGTAGTTTTCTTTTAACTGTATTCCTTAACTTGTTGCACTTTGAGAATGTATGTTGATTCATACATGCCCCCCACATCAGCAACCACAAAAGAAATACAATGTGTAGAAACAAAAAAGACAAACAACCCCGGCCCATCTGACTTACTTTAGGGATGGGGAAACCACAGGTCCCTGAGCAGTAGTAGGCGTCGAAGGCCTTTGGCGCCACGACCCATTCGCTCCAGCCGATGTCTGCGAAGTCCACCCTGAGGTACCTGCGTGCGCACACCCGGGGCTCGCTCCACTGCTTCCTGCGTGCCTTCTTCATGGTCCTCTCGTCGAAGCTCAGCACCTCGGGAACCTTACCAAGGCCTGCGCTGCCTCCTCCCCTGCTGCTGCTGCTCTCCTGATGGCTGTGCTTCCGCCCAGACTTGACCCCCGCCGCCTTGGCCTTGGGTGGAAAGTAGGTGCTCTGCCACAGCTCGTGGTTCTTCAGGGCGTTGAAGTGGACCTCCGGCAGGTCGTTGGTCTGGATCTGGTCCAGGAGGGACAGGGGAGGGGGGATCTCCCTTCGGATCCGCAAGGTCGTCGAAGAGGCTGAGGCTGAGGCAGCATCCGGCGCAGAGCGAGCTGCTTCTTCCCCGACAGGAAACGTGCCGTATCGCTGCAGCGACACAGCCACGCTGTTCGGCTCATCGATGGCGCGGTCGTCGGCATACACCAGGATGTAGGGCGCACTGGCTGGCTGGAGGTGCTCCCGGACGTTCCCCCCGGCGCTCCTCTGTGAGTCTCCAAACTCGGCCGTGATCAGAAGCTGGTTGGCTGCCCTGGCCTGCTTCAGGACAGCGGTGATGTCCCGGGCGTGCCACGCCCCTCTCTTCCAGGGGGACTGCAGAAGGAGGGTGATGTTTGCCAGAAGCGTGGCTGAGGCAGCGTTCCGAGACGTGCCGTGGAGCAGGAGGTGCGGGTGGTGATGGAGAGGGTTAGCGCAGGAGGGGTTGCGGGAACGCCGGCAAGTCGGAGGTCGTGGGTGGCGGGGCCGTTTATGCAGAAAGTGTAGGGATGCGGACAGGATGTGCTCCGGCTCGGTGATGGAGGACACGTTGAACTGGAACCACTCTTTGCTCTTGGAGAACCCTGGAGAGTCAGAGGGAGTTCGAGGAAGGAAGTTTTAGTTGTTGGTGTGAGGAGAATTGGAAAAAAATAACAAATACAACTTACATATAATGTGTTTGTGTGGATACCATTTATAGCCTATTTAATTCTAATAGGCTATAAATGGTATCCACAACAATAAATGTTATCCATAACAATAAATGGTCTCCATAATTATTCAGTAGAAGGACAGATCTGCTAAAAGCATTTACAAGACCCACAGCAAGAGAAAATTATCCCTAAATGAAGAGCGACCTCAGTAGAAGTTTGCAGAAGTTTAGAAAATGTATTTTTTTTTAAATATAGTTGCCAAATTGTCTATACAATACAATTGTCAATATATTAATAGTCCTGCAGTTAAAAAGTTGGAGGTCTCCACATCCCCCCTACCTGACTCCACGGGAGAGGGGCTATAGCGTTGTATGGAAACGCTTAGCAGAACAGTGGGCCACAGAGCGCCCCCAGCCAGCGGGCAGTAGGTGTCTCTCTGGGTGTG
>PIJE02000217.1:124233-136733 GCA_002895965.2 Coryphaenoides rupestris | reverse complement strand
TCTCCTGTCTGTCTGTCGGTCTCTCGCTCTGTTAATCTGTCACTATGTCCTGGCTCCGAGCTGTTCTTTTTTTTTACTTGCTGTCTTTTTTTTTATAAATGTTTTTTTTTTTCCCCATCTCTCTTCTCGAGCTGAACTGAGCTCAACTCTCCCCTCTTAGCCAAACTCCGCTCTGAAAAGGGCTTTGTTGGAAAATGCATTTGTAATCAGTTGTAGCCATCGGGGTTGTATTGTTTTGGAGGGGAAGATTTTGCTGCATAAACTTTTTGCTGGGTGATAACTCAAGATTAGATTAGATTAGGTTATGTTGGGGTTAGCATATAATATATTAGATCAAGAACTATGTTGGATTAGATTAGATCAAGTCTATGTTCATTTAAATACTTTATTATACTTTCAGCGGTGGTCACTGTATCCATACATAGTATGTCTGTCTGCATATACCTGCCCCAAAACCCCACCTGTTGCTAGAATAGTTTCAATATGCGTGCAAGTCTCTCTCTCTCTCTCTCTCTCTCTCTCTCTCGCTCTCTCTCTCCTCCTGTTTCCCCACTCATCTCACTCTTCTCCTCTCTCCCCCCCTCATCTCTTTCTCATCTCTCGCTCTCTCTCCCAATTGTCCCTGACTCCTTTAATAACCCAGTCATAACTCGGTCATTAACCCTACATCATAACGCATCCCCCTCCTCGTCCTCGTCCTCCTCCCAGACATCAGGGGGGAGACTTCCTCCTCTCCCTCCGCTGTCCTGTCCGTTTGAGTCCGTCTCCTGTGCCGTGTGGCGTGGCGTTTCCGTGTGTAGCGCTAACTCACTCGGCGGCGCGCCCGCGGCGCAGCGGCTCAGACGTGGCTTACTTCTCCAGCTGGCCCCCCGGTTCTCCCCTTCATGCTAGAGAATGGAATTAAAGCCGGTGCGATGCGAGCGAGCAGACTAAAGTCCCGCTGGCCGCGCTCACTGTTTTCCTTGGCTGTCACTCCTGAGTCTGGTCGAAAGTCGGGGGGGAATATGAGGACTTTTTTTTTTCTCCTCCACCTCGTGTGTCTATAAATGGGGTCTTTTCATAGATCCAGGAGGGAGTGCTTGATTCCGAGAGCAGGGAGGACGGGGGTTGGCGGGGAAGAGGGGGGGGGCGGTTAAGAGGATATACTGTAGTTTTAGATTTACTCTTCATCTCCTTTCGCACACTCCATCATCTTCAGGGTGCGCCCCCCCCCGCCCGGTGCACGGGCGTGACGGGGGGCGCCCCGCGGCGTTGCGTACGTGCCGTCGAGCCGTCGCGGTTTTTTTTATCAAAGCGTGGTCGGCAACCGAGAGCGCCGCCACCGCGACGGGAACAACCGGAGTGGGAGAGGTCGGCGGATCACTTCCTGTCCACCGAGAGGCGCGCCGAGTGAGAGGGGTGGGGGGGGGGGGGGGGGGGTGGGGGGGAGGGTGGCGGGAAAGAAAACAAGAGGGAGAACCATTGTGTGTGTAAAGAGTGAAAAAAAAAGCAGACAGAACTGAAGCACATACTGTAACCTGCAGACCATGAGTAGAACAGGATTTATGAATGCCCTTCCAGTTGAAGGTATTGTCATAAAACGCCTTCTCGTGTAAAAGGGGAGTTCACACTGAAGTTTAAAGTCATATCATTTATTTTTATTAAGCCAACATGAACAAAACATAGCAGCCACATGTGTGTGTAGATGTATTGTATGTGTACTGTAGGTTTTGTCAGCCATTTTTGCAACGTACTGTACGTGTGGAGTGTACAGCGTGCAAGTGTTGACATGAAGACTCTTGCAGTAGCTGCAGGTGGAATCCTGGACAACAGAAGATATCCTAATGTAACCGAAGATATTTAGGAGAATGTCACTGTTTTGAGCCTGCTAGGTTACTTGGAGAAAAAAACATGAAGGAGATCGGATGAACCAAATGCATCGCCTCTTTCTTGTTTGTTGTTGTTGTTGGTGCAAAATGTCCATCATGCCAGTTACTGGTTTCTGCGCTAGCTGGCTAGATTACCAGTTACATTAGCCACTAGCAACAGCAGCTCACAAACACGGCTTTTCTTTTAGAGGCTGCTGAGTTGCTAATGCGTCTCTCTTTTCACTGATGATCTCAGCTTAGCTTCCTACAAGAACTTCCATTTTCTTTTTAATTGCCTTCGCTTTTTGTTGCTCTTGGCTGACGTCGCCGTTGTGAGTCACAATGGGCTTGACAGGCGACCGAACCGAAAACCTCGCTCGTTTTGTAGTTTCCGCAGTTTTAACACAAAGGTTGGAAAATTAGACCCAGAACTTGTTCGACAAGCGGAGTCAAGGCGAAGCCGCCGGGCGAGCTGAGCGGTGACGAAACAGGGGCCCGTCGTTCCAGCGAGCGATGCTATTAGCGTCGGCGCAGTTGTGTATATTGGATAGAGGCCTCTGCCATGTTCTGTATGAAGAGGTTACCTTGAGAGCGGCTGATCAATTCAAACTGTCAAACAATTTCTAGGACTTTGTCTCTTGCATCGCTAACGGCAGAAGATTGTGGAAGCCTTCCTGGTAGAAGACTAACTCACCACTTAGTTTAGCGTGGTTTCGTTTGGCACACATCGAGCCTCAAAAGATTGGGGATAAAGATTTGACTACGCAATATAATTTACGATTATTTGTCAAATCTGTCTAAGTTTAGACAATCAGATAAAGTAGTTTACAGGACACATCTGTGTGTTCACTGGAGTACGGGTATGAGGTAATAAACTGCATGTAAACACACTCGTGTAACACACACGTCAACACGCCGGCTGAGATATTTCACAAAGTGTGTTCTTGTGTTGCGTGCTAACCGCTGCAGTATATATTTGTATATATTTGTATTATTTTGTTGTTCTTCGATGCAAAGAAGGTGGTACACATATTTTGGGAACGTGCGAAACCTGAAAGCATTCTTCCCAGTTATTACTTCCCTGTGGTGCCGCTGGCAGAGCTCAAACTGTATCGCTGACATTTTCCAATGAATTCCTGAATATATCACAATACATAACACAGCTACTCTTTAGTCTTTTCAACACTTAGGTGCTATTATCCAAAGCGACTCACCGCGGATTCAGATACATGACAGCTAAATTGGGATATGTAGGCCTGATAAAGACAGACAGACAGACAGACAGACACACACACACGCACACACGCACACACACACACACACACACACACACACACACACACACACACACACACACACACACACACACACACACACACACACATATATAAGGTGACCTCACATTACCTTCCAGCAATTGTGAACGCTGTTGTGAACCTTTGAAATCAAATCCTCCAAAGCCGGTCTGACTTATAGGCATAAATGAAGTACCTGGCAGACTTATCAAATGACACATACATCCCTTCCCCTCTTTGTTGACACATTTTCCATCTCTCTCATTCTCTCTCATTCTCTCTCATCCCCCCCCTCTCTCCACCACTCTCTCTCTGTTACTCTCTCTGTTTCTTGCTCCATCTCTCGATACTCTTTCTCTCATTCCCTCTCTTGTCCGCCCCCTTTCTCTCTCTCCTTCTCTCTCTCACTTTCTCTCTTTTCCTCTCTAGTCCTCCGCCTTTCTCTCTCTCCTTCTCTCTCCTTCTCTCTCTCTCTCTCTCTCTCTCTCTCTCTCTCTCTCTCTCTCTCTCTAATTACCTTTTTCTTTGACGCTCACCTCTCTCGCCCCATTCACCCGTCAAACATTACGGAAGAAACCTGCCACCTGACATACTTCCTGTCTGTCTGTCCTTTCTGTCTGTCCTCCATCCTTCCTGCCTGTCTGTCTGTCTGTCTGTCTGTCTGTCCTCGACGAGGGTTTGGATGGATGAAGTCAGGCACCTGCGTCTCGCTGCCAAAGAGTCGGGTAAAGGATATCCCTGTTTTTTTTTTTTCTTCACCAAGTTCCATGTGATTGGTGACAAGTGCTGGCAGAGGTGGCGTGGTTGGTTGAGGGGGTGGCGGTTGGGGTGGTGGTGGTGAGGGCGGGGGGTTCTTGGCTCGAATCAATTAAACTACACATCCCTCAACAGCTCAGGGCTTGTATGTGCGGAAGCGGCGGCCACCGCCACCGAAATCCAGAACAGTCCTGCGCAGGTGACCCCCACCTGCGCCCCCACCTCTTTGAGTAAGAAACGCTAACGTTTAATCATCGCCCTCGCTCTTAAAACAGAAGCCATTGGTAGCCATGGACTTTCCATTGGGGAGAACTATAAGGGTAATAAGGGAAAGGTAATGTTTTCATGGCGTTGGCGTCCGGTCGTGTTTTCCGCGAGTTGTCATTGCCAGTTTCGAACACGCCGGGTTGAAGCGCGCCGGCTCCTAACCGAAATCAGCTGTTTGTTTTTTTTGTACCTTTAAGCGCTCAGAACACAAGCGTATTAAATGGGGGGGTGGGGGTAGGGGGTTAGGGGGTTGGGGGGGGGCGGGGGGGGGGGTTGATCCACTCAGCACTTCCACCCACCGACTGCCCAGATATCCATCGAGATCCACGTTTTCATTAATTGAAGTTAAGTTATTTCAGATGTAAAGCCCTATAGAAAATGTTTGCTTCCCCCGCTCCGCCGCCTCTGACGACGATGGGTTCGCTGTACATACATTATAGTTGTCTTGCACGTACGAGATTTGCCAAACTCCAGCAGATCGGCCAAATCACGAAATTCCAACATTTCCTCGCTTTACATCTCACCTCCCCGCAACTCCCAAAATACAGAAATAAACGGCAACTGGCTTTCATATGTACTTTTTTTCTTCTTCTCCTTCTTCCTGAAAGCTTGAATGCCTCAGTGGTTGTTTAAGTAATAGAGCAGTGTTTGGTGTCTATCAACAGCTAGTTAAAGTGGCCTCCACTCCAGCCCTGCATTCTGACGGTGGTTGGAAGCGCCGCAAAATCTCCTTACCTCTTTTCGCTCTCTGAGCACCGGATTCATTACGATCCTAGAAAAAAGACCACATCCATGGTACACACACACACACAGGCACACACACACACACAGGCACGCACATACACATACACTCACGCTCGCACGCGTGCACATACACACGCATGCACACACATACACACACACACACGCATGCACACACAGACACACACACACACACACAGCACCCTAGCCTACCTCTCCACCCCCACCTCCCCTGACTCTCTCCAAATTTGCTCTGGCCTAAGTGGATCCCTGTTCCATGTCGAGAGTTTGATCCATGAGCTGTAAAACCCGAACCCTGGTTGCATTAGTGTGTGCGTGTGTGTGTGTGCGTGTGTGTGTGTGTATGTGTGTGTGTCTCTGAGGAACGCGGGGATGAAAGCCCTGGTCTGTCTGTCGGCCTGTCCGTCTGTCTGCCGGTCTGTTGGATCTCCTGCTAAAGCCATCGTATGCCTTTTATTCATAGGGTTGTGTCCCTTTGCTGTTGAATACCAATATGGTATTAATATCACACACGTCCTCCTGACCCACACACGCCTCCGCGTCAGAGGGTGTGTGTGTCTGCGTGTGTATGGCTGTCTGTGGCTTTGTGTGAGGAAGCACTCGCTGTGTGTGTGTGTGCACTTGTGTGTGTGTGTGTGTGTGCGTGTAACATGTGTGGGTATGCAATAAAGTGAAATAAAGCATTGGAATGCATAATGTGTTTATGTGAAATCGTGGGTGTATATGTGTGTGTGTGTGTGTGTGTGTGTGCTTGTGTCTGTTCTTTAGTATATGATGTGACATCTGTGTGACCCACACACTCCTCATCGGTGTGTGTGTGTGTGTGTGTGTGTGTGTGTGTGCGTCATGCATATGTTTTATGTGAGCGTGTGCGCTTGTGTGTATAAATTATGTGGGTGTGCAGTGCAAGGGAGTATCATAAAAATGTGTGTATGTGCAAAGGCATGGCGCGTGTATGTGTGTGCGTCTTTTCTTGTGTACATGTGTGTTCGTGTGTGCATGCGTGCGTGTGTGTGTGTGTGTGTGCGTGCATGTGTGTGTGTGTATGCTTGAGTGAATGAGAAAGAAGGCAAACCAGAGAACGTGTAATTGACCAAGCGATGATTGTTCCTGGAAACAGATTTCACACATTTATCTGTACCTCACCTTCCAAACTTCTACTTTGAAAAAAACAAAACTGTCTGTGTTAACAGTCAGAAGTTGAACATTTCTAAAAGAGCAGGAGAGGGAGGCTCATAGAGAGAGATAAAGAGAGAGATAAAGAGAGAGATAAAGAGAGAGGGAGGTAGAGAAAGGGGGAGATGGAGCCATCTTCTTGGCCAGGTGGGACCTGATCTGTATCACCCCCCGCCCCCGCCCCCCGCCCTTCCCTCCCCTCCCCCCTTCCCTTCCCCCCCGTTGCCCCTCGACCGGCGGGAGGTCGGCCAGTTTCTGCTTTATTTCATCACGAAAAGTTTTACGCGCGTGGAAAAAATAAGCAGACGCCCGACCGAGCCAAGTGGCCTCGCCGGGCGAGCGAACGAAATAAAGACAAGAGAGAGAGTGAAAGTATAAAAGAAGGAGAGAGGGGAAGGAAGGGGGGAAAAAAAAAACTAAAAACGCAACGCAGCGAGACAAAAGCCTTCTGTAGTTTCTAAATCAACATTCATTTGTGACTTGGCAGAAGCCCTGACTGAGGGGTGGGGGGGGATGGCGGGGTGGGGGGTGGAGTGGGGTGGAGGGGGGCGGGGGGGAGGGTCTCGGGGAGCCGTGTGGTAAAAGAAAGACGTGAGCGGGTTATTCCACTATTCCGATTGTTTTCATGTGTTGTTGAACGAGACGGCCCAATTTCCGACCCCCCAACCCCCCCCCACCTCCCCACGTCACCCCACCTCCCCACGTCACCCCACCATCCCCGATCCCCACGTGCGTCTTTGTGGCCAAGGGTCAGAGGTCGGCGACACAGAATAGACCCCATGTGTCTCAACGTGCTGTGTTGGCACGCGTCCCGCGGGCCGTACAACGTAGCGGCCGATGATTAAGATGATGATGATGATGCGGTGTCACCGGTCATCACCGTTTACCAGGTCATCAATAATTATCAATAATTAATCGTATTATATTAGAATGAAGTCATATAATTTCTCTGCAATCCTCCGTCCAAGAGTTTTTTTAAAGAAACGTGCTCGTATACGGCACTTTATTTGTCGGGTTTTTTTACGCTCACATTTTGACTGCGCACGTTGATCTTTGCTCTCGGCTCTCACTTATAAATCGCCTTGAATCCGCAAAAGGACTAAATGTAAAAAAGAACAATAAATACATTCTTGAGACGGGGCAAAGAATAAATAAAATAAAATTGGCGGTGGGAGACCCGCGTAACTTTTAATCGAGGAGGAAATGTGGGAAGAGATCGCGGGAGGATGAGGGAGGCGTGAGGGATGGAGGCAGTGGGAAAGAAGAAAGAAAAAAAAAACGGAAAATTGAAAAACAGAGAGAAGCAAGCAAGCGGCGGAGGTGTGGACGGACCAGAGGCGTCTAAAATATCCTCGAGTCGCCCCGGATGAAAAGCATTCCTGCATATTCCGGCGGCTTCGGGAAGGCGTCCGACGTGAAGCCTCCCATCCCTCACGTGTTGACAAAGACAATGTTAGTGTAGCGCTCTCCACCGCTGCTGCTGCTGCTGCCGTCGGCCATGTTTATGTTTGTTTCCCTGGCAACAAGCCCATTTAGGAAGCAGTGGGGGCAGTAGCGGAGTCAATATGAGAAACAGGTGAGGGGGGGGGGGCGGTTAGGGTTGGGGACTGTGCTCAAAAATGACTCTTTCTCTCACTCTGTCTCAAAGACATTCTCACATACTCTCTCTCTCTCTCTCTCTCTCTCTCTCTCTCTCTCTCTCTCTCTCTCTCTCTCTCTCTCTCTCTCTCTCTCTCTCTCTCTCTCTCCTAATCTCCCCATCTCCAGTGCTCTTTATGTATCACACACTCTCTCACTGTCTTTCATTTAATCTCTTCTCTCTCTCTCTTTCTCTCTATTAAAGTGAGAGGGGGAGAAAGAGAGAGAGAGTGTCATTCATCATGGTTTGAATTAAAGCCCAAATGAACACTTAATGATAACAGCTTAACAACTTTTCAAACATATCCAAATACAATGAATCACAAGACATGTTCCTCTCTCTCTCTCTCTCTCTCTCTCTCTCTCTCTCTCTCTCTCTCTCTCTCCCCTCCCACCACTATCTACTCCTCTCTATACGCTCCTCACCTCCCCCTCCCTCCCCACCCCTCCATTTATGTAGGAGTGTGGCTGCGGTGGTAGTGAATCCATCATGTGTTGACGTCCTCCCCGCCCCTCAGAACCTGTGAACGTGTTTTCCGTTTGGGACACCTGAGACTCATTGATCTCCATCTAGAGGAGAGGTGTGTGTGTGTGTGTGTGTGTGTGTGTGTATGAGGGCGCCCGGCACCAGGAGTTAATTGGAAGGTGATCTGAGGCATCATTTGTCATCATTGAGGAGCGACACGTCTCCGCTGATTGGCATGTCCCCTGTCTGGCCTTCTGCCTTGCTTTCAATCAGGTCCAAATGTGTGGAAGTGTGTGTGGAGGTGTGTGTGTCTGTGTGTGTGTCGTGTGTGTGTGTGTGTGTGTGTGTGTCTATGTCTCTAGGTATGTGCATGTGTTTGCATGCGTATGTGTAATTATGTAGGCATGTGTGTGTAGGTTTTTGTCTGTGTGTGTGTCCACAACAAATACGTGTGTATTTGTTGGGTAGGTAGGTCTGTGTGTGTGTGTGTGTGTGTGTGGGTGTGTGCATGTGTGTGCATCTGCATGTGTGTTTGTGTGTGCATGCGTAATTGTGTATGCAGTGTATGTCTGTGCATATAGGTGGGTGTGTGCATGCATTTATATATATGTGTGTGTATGTGTGTGTGTGTGTGTGTGTGTGTGTGTGGGTAGGTGTGTGCGTGCATGTATGCGTGTCTGTGAGTGTGATGGTTCCCTTGCAGGCTTGTTTTGTTCTGAAATGGAAGCTGCCGGAACTAATCACTGTCACTATTCTGGAGTATTAATGTTTTATTACATTCTGGAGACTTCTGGAGTCACTTTCTGAGTAATGGACTTTGTCATCTGCTCGGCCCATAAGGAAACAGGACACAGGTTTGTTCTACTGGTTCAAATGAAAAACTAAGTCCATGGAAGATTTGCACACAAGCACGCATGCGCACACACACACACACACACACACACACCACACACACACACACACACACATGCATGCACACAAACACACACACACACACACACAAGCACGCACACTCACACATGCTCACACACACACAACGCGGACTGTTGCTTTTACTTATATTACGTGCGCTGTGTTGTAGACATAATATAGACGTACTATTATTAATACCTGAAATCAGAGGAAAAGTTAAACAGGGGAAAAGGCAGCCCTTGGCTCAGCCGAGTCTGTAATGGAATACATCTAATGTCTTTTATGAGCAACTGGTAGCAAAAGAAAAAACATTTTATGGTAGCAGGCCAGGTACACATCGGGGGCACATTGTAAATGCTGAATAATCACATCAGCTACAAAGTTGTTTTGGCTCAGTGGATGGAATGAAAGGTCGGGTATATATATACTCCAAAGATATATTAAGGATTTATAATTAAGAATACGAATATATAATATAGATATATTAAGGAGGTCCCAACTCTCTTTTTATGTCTCACTGTTGAAGTGAAGACACAAAGGAGGATTATTTAGTTACTGTTTAGGAGAGAGAATTTAGGGACAGGCTAGGAAGGAGCAGGTAGGGGACGAGGGATTTAGCTCGTAAGTATGCCGACTTCAGGTGGCTTGCAGGATTTGAACCCTCAACCTTTTTTTTGGCTGGGAAGTTATTGTATCGTTTTCCCAAAATGTCTTTTATATCACAATATGCCCAATTCGCTTCACAACTTTTGATATTCACATCATGGGCGGCAGTAGCTCAGGAGGTATAAGAGCGGTTATCTGGCAACTGGAAGGTTTGCTGGTTCGATCCCCGGGCTCCGCCTAGCTAAGTGTCGAGGTGTCCCTGAGCAAGACACCACCTAACCCTACCTGCTCCTGACGTGTTGGTTGTTACCTTGCATGGTCGGCACCGCCGTCGGTGTATGAATGGGTGAATGTGAGGCAATACTGTAAAGCGATTTGGATAAAAGCGTGATATAAATGCAATCCATTTATCATTTACATCACTGTGTACATTCACACTGCCGGTGATGATCAGGCAGTTGCGTGTCGTGATATACGCAGCATGCTGGCAGGCTATTTCAGGGGGATATGCAACACTCATTTTCACAATATTTCATCATATTTGTTATTTTTCCAACTGCCGCTGAGGGAACCCACAACAGCCAGCACTACAGCTAGCCCTGTTAGCACTCCTGTGTTTAGCACTTTGCCCAAAACACTTGTTGGGCCCCCCAACAGTGGGGGGCGTTTCTGTAGACAACAGCACATTTTACTGATGTTTGTTGTTGTTGTTGTTGTTGTTGTTGTTGTTGCCCTTGTGTAAGGATTGTCGTTTGTTGCACGGGGGTCGGCACGGCATTCGGGTGAAACCTTTAGTGACGACCAAATGAATCTGGTTACAGGGAAAATAAAACCCCCTGTTTTGGTCTCACGAAGGGAACGTTTCTGGGTTATTTTTTTTACTAAAAATGTATAAAGTTGTTATACAGGGGAGTCAAAGTCTTGGTACAATATGAAGGGTTTACTATACTTTTCAAACTTTACTTTACAGAGTGATCGTTTTCTATGCGTTTGTGCGCCCTCGCTCAAGCAAGGGTCTTCCACTTTCTCCTATGGAACACAATGAGCCAGCTTTTTCTACAACCGTATAGCCATTTTGTTTTATCTTCTTGGTGGACGTTCTTCAGTCAATACAGGGCTTTACTTACCCTTTTAATGAAGATAAAGACTAATAAACCAAAAAAAGCCCCATCTGCTTCTCCACATCCCAAAGAGCATTGCTTTTATACACCCTTTGATCCGTTATCTGTTTAGCTATAAACAGATTGTAATTCAACTCTGGGTAAGCTACAAAAAGAGTGAAAAGAGATGAAAAAAGGGCTGTAAGGCGATATGCTAAAAACGCTGTATGAACGGTACACACACACACACACACACACACACACACACACACTGTGTTGTGATAATCACACATGTGTGTACGGGTCTACGAGTCGGCGTCCTGGGGGAGGTGGGGGAGCAGGGGGGCGGGGGGGGGGGGGGGGGAGAAGAAGGGTCAACGATCATGAGCTGTGTGGTTAGCTTTTAGCGTGTAGCATGTGATACGGTAACCACGGGAACAGTGGTTCTTTTGTTTGCCGGACAGGAACAAGGCTGTCTCTTCCGTCCAGGTTCACCGCAGGATCCCTGGGCCTTTATAGACACACACACACACACACACACACACGCACACACATACACACGCACACACATACACACAAAAATGCACACACATGCACACACACACACGTGTGCACACCCACACACACACACACATGCACACACGTGCACACACACACACACACGGTTGCAGAGGGAGATGGATGCTGGGGTTAGAGGTTATGTGTTGGGTTCTGTGTTGTTGTGTGAGGATGGGAATAATTCGGATGTTAATCGAGAGTTATGTACTTCCGGTTGAAGGCCTCAGACGCAACGGAGACCTTCCAAAAGGTCGCGTGGCCGCTGGAAGTGAGCTAATCAACACACACGTCAACACTGACACACCTACAATACTTACAGTGTTGCCCCCACACACAGGTCTGCACTGTTAGGTGACAGCAATCACTGTGTACACCTCCCCCCACCACCACCACCACCAAGACCACCAGCATCTGACCACTGACCGACCGCGCCGCCGCCTCCTCCTCCTCCTCCTTAGCCAACCAGAACCCCCTCGAGTTTGACTCCCCAGCCCAAAGACGAGGAGACAGGAAATTGTTTAAATGCTATCCCAGACCTTTCCTCTTCCTGATACCTCTTCCTCTTCCTGCAGTCCGCACACACAGACCCCATGAATCTTCCCCACAGTATATACTGCCTGACCTCAGATCTGCATGAAAACGTCTGAATGACTTTCCAGTGACTTTCCTCCTCCTCCTCCTCCTCCTCCTTCACACAGACACAGACACACAGACGGTGTGTGTGGAGTCCTGATGTTCAGCCGGCCGGTGAGGTATAGTCGCTCCGTTGCGTGGAGATCTGGTCTCTTGAAGACCTTCGCCGCAGTTTTTTTTACTTTGTTTTTGTTCAAAGGACTCCATGTACTTGAATCACGTTCTTAAAGGGATTTTCCAACAATCATGCATCACTGTCTATCTTGAACGGCTGCTTATATGTGTGTGTGTGTGTGTGTGTGTGTGTGTGTATATACCGTATGTGTGTGTGTCTTCGTATATGTGTGTGACTGTATATAGGGCGGGGCCACAGACAATCAGGTTTTTTTTGGGGAAATCTGCCTTTTTGCTTCAAGGTGGTAATCTTAGCTTGTGATCGCTCTATGCCCTCTATGATTTACTTACCCACAATCCATTGCGGCCT
>PIJE02000217.1:111733-121733 GCA_002895965.2 Coryphaenoides rupestris | reverse complement strand
TTATACGATAGTCAACTAGTGGACTCCAAGTCATCCCCTAGTTACAGACTCAACTCCAACGTACCGATAGTCAACTAGGTAGGACTCCAAGTCATCCGCCTAGTTACAGGACATCAACTCCAAGGTTACCGACTAGGTCAACTAGGTAGACTCCAAGTCATCCCCTAGTTACCGACTCAACTCCAAGTTAACGCTTAGTCAACTAGTGACTCCAAGTCATCCCTAGTTACCGACTCAACTCCAAGTTTACCGACTAGTCAACTAGTAGACTCCAAGTCAACCCCTAGTTACCGACCTCAACTCCAAGTTACCGACTAGTCAAACTAGTAGACTCCAAGTCAACCCCTAGTTACCGACTCAACTCCAAGTTACCGACTAGTCAACTAGTAGACTCCAAGTCATCCCCTAGTTACAGACTCAACTCCAAGTTACCGACTAGTCAACTAGTAGACTCCAAGTCATCCCCTAGTTACCGACTCAACTCCTAGTTACCGACTAGTCAACTAGTAGACTCCAAGTCAACCCCTAGTTACCGACTCAACTCCAAGTTACCGACTAGTCAACTAGTAGACTCCAAGTCATCCCCTAGTTACAGACTCAACTCCAAGTTACCGACTAGTCAACTAGTAGACTCCAAGTCATCCCCTAGTTACCGACTCAACTCCTAGTTAACGACTAGTCAACTAGTAGACTCCAAGTCATCCCCTAGTTACCGACTCAACTCCAAGTTAACGATTAGTCAACTAGTGGACTCCAAGTCATCCCCTAGTTACCGACTCAACTCCAAGTTACCGACGAGTCAACTAGTAGACTCCAAGTCAACCCCTAGTTTACCGAACTCAACTCCTAGTTAATGACTAGTCAACTAGGAGACTCCAAGTCCAACCCTAGTTCCCGACTCAACTCCTAGTTACCGACTAGTCAACTAGTGGACTCCAAGTCATCCCCTAGTTACCGACCCAACTCCTAGTTACCGACTAGTCAACTAGTGGACTCCAAGTCAACCCCTAGTTACCGACTCAACTCCTAGTTAACGACTAGTCAACTAGTAGACTCCAAGTCATCCCCTAGTTACCGACTCAACTCCAAGTTAACGATTAGTCAACTAGTGGACTCCAAGTCATCCCCTAGTTACAGACTCAACTCCAAGTTACCGACTAGTCAACTAGTAGACTCCAAGTCATCCCCTAGTTACGACTCAACTCCAAGTTACCGACTAGTCAACTAGTAGACTCCAATCATCCCTAGTTACCGACTCAACTCCAAGTTAACGCTTAGTTCAACTAGTGGACTCCAAGTCATCCCCTAGTTACCGACTCAACTCCAAGTTACCGACTAGTCAACTAGTAGACTCCAAAGTCAACCCTAGTTACCGACTCAACTCCTAGTTACCGACTAGTCAACTAGTAGACTCCAAGTCAACCTAGTTACCGACCTCAACTCCAAGTTACCGACTAGTTCAACTAGTAGACTCCAAGTCATCCCCTAGTTACAGACTCAACTCCAAGTTACCGACTAGTCAACTAGTAGACTCCAAGTCATCCCTAGTTTACCGACTCAACTTCCAAGTTAACGCTTAGTCAACTAGTGGACTCCAAGTCATCCCCTAGTTACCGACTCAACTCCAAGTTACCGACGAGTCAACTAGTAGACTCCAAGTCAACCCCTAGTTACCGACTCAACTCCTAGTTAATGACTAGTCAACTAGGAGACTCCAAGTCAACCCCTAGTTCCCGACTCAACTCCTAGTTACCGACTAGTCAACTAGTGGACTCCAAGTCATCCCCTAGTTACCGACCCAACTCCTAGTTACCGACTAGTCAACTAGTGGACTCCAAGTCAACCCCTAGTTACCGACTCAACTCCAAGTTACCGACTAGTCAACTAGTGGACTCCAAGTCAACTAGTGGACTCCAAGTCAACCCCTAGATACCGACTCAACTCCAAGTTACCGACTAGTCAACTAGTAGACTCCAAGTCATCCCCTAGTTACCGACTCAACTCCAAGTTAACGATTAGTCAACTAGTGGACTCCAAGTCAACCCCTAGTTACCGACTCAACTCCAAGTTAACGATTAGTCAACTAGTAGACTCCAAGTCAACCCCTAGTTACCGACTCAACTCCTAGTTACCGACTAGTCAACTAGTAGACTCCAAGTCATCCCCTAGTTACCGACTCAACTCCAAGTTACCGACTAGTCAACTAGTAGACTCCAAGTCAACCCCTAGTTACCGACTCAACTCCTAGTTACCGACTAGTCAACTAGTAGACTCCAAGTCAACCCCTAGTTACGACTCAACTCCTAGTTACCGACTAGTCAACTAGTGGACTCCAAGTCATCCCCTAGTTAACCGACTCAACCTAGTTACCGATAGTCAAACTAGTAGACTCCAAGTCATCCCTTAGTTTACCGACTCAACTCCAAGTTACCGACTAGTTCAACTAGTGGACTCCAAGTCATCCCCTAGTTACCGACTCAACTCCAAGTTACCGACTAGTCAACTAGTAGACTCCAAGTCATCCCCTAGTTACCGACTCAACTCCTAGTTAACGATTAGTCAACTAGTAGACTCCAAGTCAACCCCTAGTTACCGACTCAACTCCTAGTTACCGACTAGTCAACTAGTAGACTCCAAGTTCATCCCTACGTTACCGACTCAACTCCAAGTTACCGACTAGTCAACTAGTAGACTCCAAGTCAACCCCCTAGTTACCGACCTCAACTCCTAGTTACCGACCTAGTTCAATAGTAGGACTGCCAAGTCAACCCCTAGTTACGACTCCAACTCCTAGTTACCGGACTAGTCAAACTAGGTGGACTCCAAGTCAATCCCCTAAGTTTACCGACTCAACTCCTAGTTAGCCGACTAGTCAACTAGTAGACTCCAAGTCAATCCCTTTCAGTACCGACTCAACTCCAAGTTACCGACTAGTCAACTAGTGGACTCCAAGTCATCCCCCTAGTTACCGTCTCAACTCCAAGTTACCGACTAGTCAACTAGTAGACTCCAAGTCATCCCCTAGTTACCGTCTCAACTCCAAGTTACCGACTAGTCAACTAGTAGACTCCAAGTCAACCCCTAGTTACCGACTCAACTCCTAGTTACCGACGAGTGCAACTAGTAGACTCCAAGTCAACTCCTAGTTACGACTAGTTGAATCCAAGACAACTCCAGGTTACAACTAGTCGACTCCAAGTCAACTCCTAGTTATGACTAGTCCACTAGTAGACACCAAGTCAATCCTAGTTACGACTAGGGGTTGACTGCAGGTTAAATAAGTCAACTCCAAATAAACTCCGAGCTACCTCCAAAACAACTCAACTTAGATAACTCTAAATCAACTGACAGATCATCCCTATAACTCCTCACATGTCCTGAGTGTGTGACTGATGTGTTTTGCTGATGTGCTTCGGTGTCGTCTATACAGCAGACAGCAGGATGGACAGAGTTTAAGCCTGGCGCTTTCCACTCTGTGACTTAAAAGAAAATTCTACCTTTCGCTTGTCTCGCCCTGTTACCTGCAGGGCAGAACACACACACACACCACACACCCACACACACACACACACCATGCACCACATCAGGGCGCACACACACACACACGCAACACACACACACACACACTTATCTCCTCACACCCACAGCACACACACACACACACAACACAGATCACCACACCGCACATGCAACACACACACAGCGACACAAGCACACACAACATACACACAACACACACACCACACAACACACAGCAACAGCACACGCACACTGCACACCACACACACACCCGCACACACAGCAGGAACGGAAATCTCCGCGCTCTGTAACGAAGGTCACGACTGTAAATGCAACACATTACAATCAGAAAAATAAATCTAATATTCTGTTAATTTATTCCGCATTTTCAAACTACTACTTGTTGTAATCATCATCAAAATGCAACGTCAAATACTGCAAAAATATAAAAAATACACGTCCTAAACAAAAACAGACCACTTTTCTTTGTAATTAAAAGCAAGGTAAACAGTTGACTAATGGACAACAACATGTACGTATCCAACTGGGCACGTTTTCTTGTTTGTTAGTCATTCTCAGGCTCACTCTCCAGCATCTGTGGACACATAACATGAAACCACCAGCTCTCAGGTCAACACACAGATGCTCCCCAGAATAGCATTTGTTCCAACCTGTACGGTGTGTCTAACGGGCGGACCCACCGCGCTATCTGGGGTCAGATCTGACAATCTGACCCCTTCCTGGCCAAACTTTCCATGGCTGCTTCCGCTCCAAAGAACAATAATATGAATCCAGATAATAATTCTCTGGATAACAGAACGTCACTGCAAACGACCAACAGACAACAATGACCAACTGATAAACCTTGAAGTTTGATGTTCGACATAGACTGACAGACAGACAGACAGACAGACAAACAGAATATAGGCCAAACAGAATAGGCAGACAGATGTATAGACATATATAGACAGACAGACAGATATACAGATATGTAGAGATAGACAGACATGTATTGAGACAGACACACACACACACAGGAGACAGACAGATATATAATATATAGACAGACACATAGACATATAGAGACAGACAGCTGTATAGATGGAACAGATATAGACAGAAAGACAGACAGTGTCAGTCTAGTGATGAAGAAAGAGTTGTAGGCCTATTCCATGGTAAGTGGGGCTGCCCATCTTGGATAATGACACACTGTCACCTCTATTTTCCCAAGCTAAGCTTGACATTGTTGAGCCGGGGGGAAGAGTACACATTAAAACAATATTTAAAATGCCTTCAAGTTGTTGTTGCTAGCTTAGCACTCGAGACCAAAAAAGTGCTCCCACCACTTTAGCTTGTCACACTTTTTGCGCCACAAACATTTTTCATAATTTTTTTTGCCATTTACTTCCGGGGGGAAAATCACTTTACAACAACAACAAAAAAACATGAAAGAAAATCAATGAAAAATCACAGGGCAGCCACCGCCAACATATAAACATTTCCCAGCAATTCCCAACAAACCGAACCACATTTATGGCTAATTTAGCATTCCATGCAATTCCAATGCGATGCCAATGCAGAAATTGAGGCATGCGTGTGTGTGTGTAGCACAGGAGGCCAGCGCCACGTCAGGGGCGACGGATCCCCGCTGATTTATCATGATCACACTTAATGGTTTACAGCTCGTGAAGCATATTTGGAAAATTGGCAGCCGAAGCATTTGTCATCAGTTAGCTTGATTTATGTGCTCCATACTGGGAGTGTTTGGTGTGGGCACGGATCAGCGGCTCAGGCTGCGCTGATGCGTGCACGCTAGCGGTAGTAGTAGTAGGCCTGATGATATTACTGGTGGTGGTTGTGAGTATGACGGGTATTTGCAGAGCGACGTAGCTTCTTAGTGCTTTAGCAGATGCTTTCATTGCTCAGAGTTGTATTTTTTTTAAACAAGTTATTCATGAGTAGTTAGAGGTTAGGCAGCAACCTCAAGAACACCTCGCTGGCCAGGTCAACTGCCGACTTCGGAGACTGATCCCAGTACCTGGAGGCAAACACCCAAACCACTAGATTATTACATTGAGTGAGTGATAAGTTCAATGAACACAGATTAGTCAATGTGAATTGGTAAATGCATACGTGTGCTTGGACAAGCTTTGATTCTGAAAAGGACTGAACTGACATACATGTCAGCTTCCGCCAACGACAAGCGTGTATCTCACTGTTGAGTTTGACGTCCATCAATTCACTTCAAAAGCGCCAAACCTCCTTTTTCCTCGATCATCTGTTGTTCCGCTAGGAATATTACTCTTCTTACAAAACTTTTAAATAGGAGCAGGTGTCCCGTCCTCGGTGACTTTCTCCTGTATTGGAGGTTGCACAGCTGCCCCAATAAAGCCACCCAGAGTTCCTCTCTCTCTCTCTCTCTCTCTCTCTCTCTCTCTCTCTCTCTCTCTCTCGCTCTCTCTCTCTCTTTCTAATACGCGTCTGCCTCCTGTCCGTCTGTCCGACCGAGAAGGTCCGTCTGGGGTCTTGTAAAGACTCACTTGGACCAGATGCTCTGAACGCCTCGTTAAGTTCTCCCTCCATCCTCCCATTGTGACCCGGACCTCCACCGGCCTCCAATAAGACCTGCATGGCTGAACATGGAGTCAACAATACCGGAAGCCCACCTCTGTAGTGCTGTTTGTGTGTGTGTGTGTGTGTGTGTGTGTAAAATTCTTTGGAGATCTCCTCCCAGCTGGTCATCATTGATTGCCTCGATCTTCTGCCAGTGTTGTCTCTGGTCTTTTGTGTACACCTTGAAAACTCCTCTCTGAGAGATCTCAGTCGGAGTTTATTTTGTTTCTTGTGCTTTTGTGTGAACTTTTTTTTCCCTTTCGCTCACATGAGTCCATTGTTGTTGTTCTGGCAGTGCTGTCGTCAATCGATTTTTCCTCCAGTTCATCCATCTTTCAGATTTTCCCGCTCTTCTCCGTTGAGGAGAGATGTTGTCGTTCTGGTCCCATGAGGTCCGTGGCACCTTATTCCTCTCACTAATGAAGTAACCCAATGTAATTTAACCGACTGTGACTTGGCTTATTGTATAAAGTCACCTTGAATAACTATTAAAACAGCCCTTTGCCAAAAGAACACTTTGACAGTCGCTGCTATTATAGGCTGCTCCGCTCTGGAGGGTTTTTTCTTCCTCCTCTCCACACCTTATATTTTCTCAAATCCTTCTCTTCCTCCACCATTTATTTTCTTAACCTCCCCACTCTATCTTTACCTTCCTCCGCGGTGTCCCTGAGGTGTGCCTTATCAAGCAAAAGAAACAGTGCGGTAAAGCCGCGCCGTGGCATTGTTAAACATGACGATCGGCAGACTGTTTTGATTCCGCACGGAGCTCGGCGGCGCACGTCCGACCGGAGCCACTACGCAACCGTGAAAGCATTCCCGTCTGCCGTGATCGGAATGACGTACGATACGGCAATCGCTATCGGCCCCGGGGCCCCAGTTCGTAAAAAAAATAAATAAAACGTCGTGATTGGTCGAATCCAAATGCATCCTCATTGTTTGGGAATTGTATCTCCAAGCCAATAAGTTGGCTAAAAGTTAGCTTTGTAGCGGATAACTGCTAACTAACAAAATAATGTCTTCCATTAAACAGGGAAATACTTAAACATAACATACATACTGTAGGTACCATTAGCTACTTATAATTTCCTACTACTGTAAACTTTATTTTTTAAACTTTAGTGGGTAAACACAAGTATTCTCTGGTGCTATAAGGTTGCTTTGCCATAGCGGAGGCACGCCTTTGTTGTTGAATTGTTAGTTGTTTTTCACTGTGTGTCCAGTAACCCTGCTGTGGGTAATAAAAGAGGAATTTGAGATTGGCCTCAGAGCAACTTAACAGTCAATTATGTTGTTTTCCATTCCTTTCTTAATTTGAATACTGGACGTTGTTGATATTGCTGAATAAGCCGGAGAAATATAGCTTATTTCTCCATATTCCCATATCTCATCTTTGGCGGAAAACCTTTCAATTATTCCTAAGTTCCGTTTGTCTGAGTGTCTATCCTCCTCTGATATATTGTTTTCATTTTTCGATGGCTTGCAGACATTCAGATATTAAACATTGGAGCCATTATATAAATTATACACATTTATTTTACACGCACACGCACACACACACACACACACACACACACACACACACAGTTTAATAAATGGTTCCTTTGTTCAGCTGCCATTGCGGCAACGATTTCACATGTTTGAAATCGTATAGAAGAAAATGATGGTAGCTATAACTTCAGCTTGTCGGACATTTTAAATCCACACTGAACGCTTTGTGTTGGAATATCACGGCCATAAAATGTGCTGTACTGGTCCAGGAACGTTGTGATTAAAGTGTGAACGGGGACAAGTGAACACGCAAACTGTTATTTCTGTCCCTCTCCCGGTTATATGCTTTATTATGCGTTGCTTCTCGTTAGCGGATTGTATGGAGCTGGCGTGGCCATAAAGCTTCTCTTCATGATAAATGTACGAGAGAGCGAGCGGACAAGCGGAGTGTCAATATGACAGCGACGTTTCCAGGGCAACCGCGCACACGGCTTGTCGGAATGGGACTGTTTGTTCAGGAGACAAAAAAAAAACATATTTTCATCGGTTTGTTTTTTGCCGAGAGGCGGGGGGAGGAGGGGGTCGGGGGTCGGGTTGTGTGTG
The DNA here is from genome assembly GCA_002895965.2 of Coryphaenoides rupestris. Taxonomy (NCBI): domain Eukaryota; kingdom Metazoa; phylum Chordata; class Actinopteri; order Gadiformes; family Macrouridae; genus Coryphaenoides; species Coryphaenoides rupestris. The sequence continues at coordinate 113,510 of PIJE02000217.1, read as the reverse complement.
TTTCTGTGTGTGTATGTGTGTTTCTGTGCGTGTTAGTGTGCTCGAGTGAATGTGATTGAGGGAAATGGCATATATGTGAAAGAGCAAAGTTGAGTTTCTTGGCATTAATGTATGTGTTTGTGTTTTTGTGTGTGTCTGTGTGTGTGTGTGTGCATGTGTGCGCGTGTGAGTGAATGGGAGCAACATACTTTTACAGTACGTGGATGCTGTGTGAAAGAGAAAACAAATGTGTATGCAATGTGTGTATGTGTACGTCGATATAAACATGCACACACACCCTTGTAGTTGGTAGCATTATGGAGTGTGTTTGTGTGTGTGTGTGTGTGTGCACATGCGTGCGTGCATACGTGTTTGTATGTGCCTTGACGTGTATGTGTATGTGTATGCCTGTGTGTGTGTGTGTGTGTGTGTGTGCTAGATGTATGGGTACTAGGAGCCATTCTCGAGGGTCCTGACCACCCATGCTGCTGGAGGGGTCTTCAGAACGGCTCAGCATGAACGTCCAAACCAGACAAAACACGGCTCCCCCCCCCCCCCCCCCCCGCCGAGCGGCCTCCCTCTGAGCACGCTCAGTTTACCCTCCCGTCCAGGAAATACAAACAAACACCACCAGATACCAGCCGAGATGCGGTCTTATATTGGATTACTATTATTATATTATTATTAGGATTATTATTATCATTTATATTATTATATACGCTTATATAGGCAGCACTGCTGAACCCTCTTTGACTGGCGCCATGGATCCCGAACATGCCAAGATGCCTTAGATACGTGCTGAGGGGATTAAACAACGATTTGCACCGATATGCCTGAAACAACTACTTATGTGACGCTGTTAAAGGGATCGTAAAATGTTTGTATTTAAAACAAACCCAAGTCTGAGGTTGCTTCAAATGTCAGTAACGGCATCTAACATGGCAGACTTCATCATGAATGAGAATTAAATTATTATAAAAGTGTTTGTTGATGTCTTAGCATAATGTGATGTTGAACGATGCAATGTGTTTGTATCATTTAGATTTGACTCTGATTTCAGCAAGATGTGGACATTAACAGCTCACTATAAAAGCCCTTCTATGGAGGGGTGCTGAAAATGAGCTTGAGCTACAAGCACTGTGATGGATGGCTGGACTCACTTTGTCTATGTACACTGTGTCAGTCCCGATCAAATAAACCATCATAAATAAATGACATTTTACGATTTGCGTTTTGAAGATGCCCAAACAGTGCTTTTTTTGTTTTTGTTTAAAACAAACCAGAAAAATGTAGACTTTCTCTGTAGGAGGCCCAGCCGCAGGTGCTCAGGCCACCTGTGAGGTCTATGTGTGCACGTCCATGTATGTACCGATACGTTGGAAGACACTAGAGTGGGATAAGCAGTATCAATTACTGAACACACCTTCAAGATGATGTGCTTAACATGAAGTGACTATCAGAGTACACTGTAGGTCATTATCGTGAAGACAAAGAGTCGACAAAGAGTAGAGTAGAAAAAATTACCATCCATGGTAGGAACTGATTTGAAACCCAAACCGGATTCATCATCAACAACAACAACAACAAACTGAGGGAAAGCGATACCATCCGCAGCGTGTCGTCCAGGCCTTGTGAGACCATTTAAACAAATAATAGCGATTAAAGTGATCAGGTCAGACCGACTATGTCTGGGACGGAGGCCATTTCATTTCAGAGGTTTGGGAAATAACAGCATATTGTGCTTTTCCAGTCAATAATTTCGAACTTCTTTTTTTTTTACTGGAATGTAGTTTTCTTT
>PIJE02000217.1:24233-106733 GCA_002895965.2 Coryphaenoides rupestris | reverse complement strand
CAGAACCGGAAGAACTTCTCGTTGCATCCCGGGGAGGTTGGGGACATGGAACCTGAGTGGGCCATGTTCAGAGCCTCCATTGTAGAGGTCTCTCTCTCTCTCTCTCTCTCTCTCTCTCTCTTCCTTCACATGATGAAGTCTCTATCACTTTGAACTCTCTTTCTCTCTCTCTCAGTGTCCCTATCTGTCTCCTGTCCAACTCTCTCTCTTTTTCAGTGTGTCTCTCTCCCACTCTCTAGCTGACTCTCCTCTCTCTTTATTTTAATGAGCTCTCTGGGACAATCTCTTTATTTCTCCCTTTTCACCTGTCTCTCTCAATACCTCTCTCTCTCCGTCTCTTCCATAAAAACCACACACTCAAAGCGAACACACACCCACACACACACACACACACAAACACACAAACATACATTATATGAAACACATACACCTATTTGTACACACACAAACACAAAACATAAATACTCTCTGTCTCACACACACACACACACGTATAATCACTAGTCAGTCATGGAAACTTTACTCCAAAACATTTTAAGACCCCTTTTGCCATTAAAGACCCCCCACCTCCCCCCCCACCCCCCACCCCCGCCCCCCACCATGCTTGGTGAGTTACATAGTTTTGAGACCTTGGCTGCCAGTTACTAGTGCATGTTATTGTTTGGCTTGGACAAGTGTTCGATGCCATGGTGTGTGCTGCTTGCACGGGCACAAGTGTGGCAAACGACAACACGCACACGACACACACCACACCACACACAACACACACACACACACACACAACCACACACACACACACACACATACCAAGTTGGTTTTACTATCATATGGAGGACTTTATGATTATGATGATTATGAGTTGAGTTGCTGCTGGAGCATCACTCTGATGCCAGTGAAAAAGGTGAACCAAGTTACTCCTGATTTAAAGCTAGACTTCTACATTATTTAAATTCTCATTAATTATAAGAATAAACCCAGAACCGGAAGAACTTCTCGTGCATCCCGGGGGAGGTTGGGGACATGGAACCTGAGTGGGCCATGTTCAGAGCCTCCATTGTGGAGGCTGCAGCTCGGAGCTGTGGTCAAAAGGCTGTCGGTGCCTGTCGTGGCGACAACTCAAGAACCCGTTGGTGGACACCAGCGGTGAAGGAAGCCGCCAGGCTGAAGAAGGAGGCCTTTCGGGCCTGGTTGGCCCAGGGGTCTCCTGAAACAGCAGACGGGTACTGGGAGGCCAAAAGGACCGCGGCTTCAGCGGTCGCTGAAGCAAAAACCTGGGTGTGGGAGGAGTTCGGGGAGGCCATGGAGAAGGACTTTCGGTTGGCCTCAAGGAAGTTCTGGCAAACTGTCCGGCAACTCAGGAAGAGAAAGCAGGGCTTGGCTCAGTCTGTGCTCAGTCGAGGAGGAGAACTGCTAAGGATATTGTCGGCCGATGGAAAGAACACTTTGAGGAACTCCTGAACCTGACCAGTACGTCCTCTGTGGAAGAGGCAGAGTGTACCGGTCCGTTGTGGTGAAGGTTTTACTGGTCCATCTACGTTCCAACCCTCACCTATGGTCACAAGCTTTGGGTAGTGACCGAAAGAATAAGATCGTGGATACAAGCGGCCGAAATGAGTTTCCTCCGCAGGGTGGCTGGGCTCAGCCTTAGAGATAGGGTGAGGAGCTCAGACATCCGGAGGGAGCTCGGAGTAGAGCCGCTGCTCCCCCGCGTCGAAAGGAGTCAGCTGAGGTGGTTCGGGCATCTGATTAGGATGCCCCCCGGGCGCCTCCCTTTGGAGGTTTTTGGGCACGTCCAACTGGGAGGAGACCCCGGGGCAGACCCAGAACCCGCTGGAGGGATTATATATCTCGTCTGGCCTGGGAACGCCTCGGGATCCCCCAGGAGGAACTAGAGACTGTGGCTGGGGAGAAGGAAGCCTGGGGGGCCCTGCTTAGCCGGCTGCCACCGCGACCCGGCCCCGGATAAGCGGACGAGAATGGATGGATGGATGGATGGATGGATGGTTCTGAAAAACGTTTTTAATTAATCCCATGCTGCCGTCCTGAAACCAAGGTCCAGAATAATTTTTACACCATAATGCTCCGCGGTCTTCCCAGCTTGAAGTCATTCTTCTCAAGTTTTGGAATTGATGAGCGTTGACCTGGTCGATGAACCAGGATAAATGATCCCAGTCCGCTAACACATAATAACACGTAGCACGGCTAGCAACACGTAACGCGGCTAGCAACACGTAGCGCGGCTATCAACACTTAGCACGCCTGGCAACATATAGCATGGCTAGCAACATGCAGTGTGGCTAACAACATGTATTGCGGCTAACAACACATACCATGACTCACAAGATGTAGCACGGCTAACAACACATACCATGACTCACAACACGTAGCACGGCTAACAACACGTAGCACGGCTAACAACGTGTAGCGCGGCTCACATCGCGCAGAGCGGCTAACAGCACGTAGCATAATTACCACACATACAGCACATCCGACCGTAGCGGGAATCTGCCAAGTAGTCCCAGCCAAGTCTGGACCCTGGGGAGAATTCTTCGTGCTCTTAGCCAAAACTGCTGAATAAATACACGGATGGATGAATGAATGAAGCACGCAGCATAAAGAGACACAAACAGATTTCTTGCTGTAACACACACACACACACACACACACACACACACACACACGGATACACACATGCGCAGCGACACAAACATCTCGGCGTATTGGGGGCAGATGTTGTTGGCCCACTGATGGTCTGACTGCTGCCGTGATTGAGAACATGAATTCAAAAGGCTGACAGATGCTGTACTTAACTCTAATTGTCAATCCTCTCGCGCTCTCTCTCTCTCTCTCTCTCTCTCTCGCACACTCATACACAGAGACACACACATAGACACACACACACACACACACACACATGCACAAATGCACAAATTCGGACACACTCACACATGCACACACAGACTTGCACCAATTTAGACACACACACACACACACACGCACACACACACGCACACATAGACTTGCACAAATCCAGACACACACACACACACACATGCACAAATCCAGACACACACACACACAGACTTGCACAAATTCAGACACACACACACACACATATGCACAAATCCAGACACACACACACACAGACTTGCACAAATCCAGACACACACACACACACACACAGACTTGCACAAATTCAGACACACACACTCCCACACTACAAGCATAATATTTGTCATACTTTACACACTACATCATCCAGGGATGGCCTCAAGAGAAGTATATACAGTACTACTGTTGTATCTACTGTATGCGCTTAACATATAACATATATAATACATGCCATACTGTACTGTACAAACCACAGGAATTATACACAGCACACCACTGCCCCCTTCTGGTCATATCCAGACTGTATTTGTTATACTGTACGTTGAGGCTTTGGCCATTCATAAGATGCAATCTCCAAAGCATGGAGATGATAGCTTGAAACATACTGGTGATGGTGAAGTATAGTCTCTTGTTGTGTATGTGTGTGTGTGTGTGTGTGTGTATGTCTCTCTCTCTTTCTCTGTCTCTCAGTCTCTCTCTTTTTCTCCTACCTGCTGCTGTATACCAGCTCACAATTTTTTGTATACCCGTCATCTGGACTTATATCTTAATGTAAAGTATGCAGTGTATGAAATAAACGAAGAGACTGGGTCAGGATTGATGAGGTGGATGGTTCCAGACATTTTAGGTGTGCGTGGTGTGTGTGTGTGTGTGTGTGTGTGTGTGTGTGTGTGTGTGTGTGTGTGTGTGATGTATAACTGAAGGAATTGATGCTGTCATCATCATCATTATCATCATCATCATCATCATCACCATCATCATCATCAGTGTTCAGTTCCAGGGGCTGTACTGTACTGGGTGTAGACTGGGTGTCCAGGACATCAAACCAGCGGAGAGGAGAGTTTGGAAGTCAAGGTTAAACTGTTTTTATACACAAACACACAATCAGCGCAGCAATGCATGAATGCGTTTCTGTAAGCCGTACACCTGCACGCGATGGCCGGGGTATCTGTCCACCTTGGAGCAATTTGTACACTCCATCGATGACTTGCCCCGCTTTTTGGAATGCATTCTTGAGAGACACAGTGTTTTTTACAAGCTTCCACATTATTTTTGTAAAAACTGTCCAAAAAAAGAATGATGAATGGATAGGGGAGGAAGAGGAGAAGGTGTCCTGAAGTGAGGGATGAAGAGGAAGGAATGGAGACACAAAATAGAGAAGAGAGAGGAGAGAAGAGAGAAAAAGCAACGTGTGATAAAACAGAAAACGGGAGCGACTGACACGAAGACAAAGTAGAAACCCCCACTGGGATCCCGGAACTTTCCCTGCACTCCTGAATGTTCTGTTACAGTTGGACGGCGTTAGAATAAGTTAAGGCGCTCCGGAGCGATGAGTGGGGACCACGTCCCTGCAGGGGTAACAAAACCCATCCACAAGACGGATGGCTTCGGTGGCTGGCGAACTCGGACTGCGGTTGTTTTTGCACGGACCGGGGCCTCCTCCAAACGGATGCCTGAGGTCGCAGGGATTTCCTCGATGGGAGCCGCTCATCCCTAATTTATTGTCAACACTTATTATTGTTATTTTGCAGAAAAATTCCCACATTTTGGGTTTGTCGCGGATCACCGCCATTCCTCGCTTTCGCGTATCCCCTCTCAAAGCTCTCAGACGGCCCGGCCCGTGCTTCGATTTTACGAAGCGGTGGCAAGGGAAACCAAAAGGGCGGTGGTGGTGGTGGTGGAGGGGAGGGGGGAATGGGTTTAATGGGAGAAGAGGGGGATGGGGGGTGAGGGTTGCGGGAGAGGCAGGGTGGGGGTGGTGAAGTGGTGGGCTTGTAAAAAGGAGTTTTTTGGGAGACGCAGTCCCTCTCGCTGCATTTCATGGGTACTGACGTTAACGGCTGCTGCGTGGCGGAGGGTCCGAGTGCAGGTCTGTTTATTCTGGACCCCCACTCCAGCTGGGTGAGAGAGGGAGAGGGAGAGAGAGAGAAAAAGAGAGAGGGGTAGGGGGAGAGAGAGAGAGGGAGAGAGAGGGCCCAAGGGTGACAATAAAAGAATGATTGTATATGGGCGGGGATGATTTTGACAACTGTATCATTGTGCTCAATGTGTGTGTGTGTGTGTGTGTGTTTGTGTGTGTTGTGCGCACACATGTGTATGTGCACGTCTAGGCACTGATTTGTAAAAATCAAAAATGTCCAATTTCCTTATTCACTCCTGCACATGTACGCACACACACACATAAGATACACACACGCACACACACACACACACAATCACACATACACAAACACACAAAACACATACAACAATCAATTAAAGATTCTACCAACGAGGAGGCAGACAAACGATCGTCCGCCAATCAACGTCTAGAGAACCAACCGTCACCCCCGTTTCTAAACCGCTAGACCCCAAAGACCCCGTCTTCCCTCCCCACCGCTGTCCTCCACGTCACCCTGGACTGGCGAGGCTCGAAAAATAATCACACACACCATGGAGTAGCAATGGAGCGCGTTTGATCCAACTGCACAGTACATTTAGCCCATTAACACACAGCGTTGAGGGTCCCCCGAGGCGGGGCCCGGCCCGGCGTCTACAGAACGGGCCCCCTGGATTCCTGTGGAGGACCAACATTGCGGACGGTCCACTAGAACACTCTGGTTTTACCAAGGGGCCATTAGTGTTGGAACGGGGAGGACACTGTGTGTGCGCTTCTGTGTGGGTTTTAAGCATGTGTGTGTGTGTGTGTGTGTGTGTGTGTGTGGTGTGTCGGTGTGTGGGTGTGTGTGTGTGTGTGTGTGTGTGTGTGTGTGTGTGTGTGTGTGTGTGTGTGTGTGTGTGTGTGTGTGTGTGTGTGTGTGTGTGTTGTGTGTGTGTGTGCGTGAGTGTTTGCAAGCCATGTGTGTGTTCTGGAATGGCATCACAATTTTGATTTTCTGTGGCGTTTGAATCTGTTGAATCTGCCTGTTTGTAGTTATATGTATGCATAACATTCCTCTTGGCAGATGAATAGACTTTGTTTGTTTAAATGTACAATTACCATCCATGAATACATCATTTATATTCACATTATCACCAAACCTTAACACAAACCAAACCAAACAGTGGCACAATAAACCGCCACTATTGTTGTTTGTCTGTTTAAATGTTGTTTACAAAACAATAATATGGTATATCCAGCTCATTCTAATCGAAAGCGATCGCCATGACAATGCCAAAGGGGATTCTGGGAAATCTATGACTCCCTCTTGACGTTCCTGCTTTCCATCCCGATCCCAGGGAGCTGAAAACTCTCTTAACCGTACAGTTAACTACACAGAACCAGGAAGAACAGCAACATCCAGACTAACTCTGGTGAAAACACAACCGGGCCTCTGTTAGGTTCCTTTGATCTGACACACACACACACACACAACACACACACACACACGCACCCCCCCCCCCCCCCCCCACACCACACACGCACCCCCCCCCCCCCCCCCCCCCCCCACACACACACACACATCACACACCACACACAGCCACACACAACACACACCACATTGCACACACCATCCACCCCTACACACACACTCACCACGCACACACACCCCTAACACACCACACACACACACACACACCTACACGCCAACCCCTAACCAACACACACACACACACACAGCACCAAACCTAACATACACACACAGAACACACACACACCCCCTAACACACAACCCTAACACACACCACAACACACACACAACACACACACACACACACACAAAACACACCACACCCCTAACACACACACACACACACACACACACACACACACACACCACACACACACACACACACACAAGGTTCCCCTCAGACCCAAGGTGCAGAGTGAGCAACAAAAGGCCCGGCCCGGCTTCACGTTATCTCCTGAAGCGATCGACTCAGCGCCGTCGAGACATCGTCTGAGGCTAATGTCGGGGATTCAAAACACAAGCCTGGCGACGCAAGGCAACAACAATATTTTTGCATGCGTAAAATTAGGCCACAGTTGATTTAGTCATGGTCAAGGGAAGGGGAACACTATGAAATAGCCAAAACGCTTAAATGGTAAAATAAGAGCCGGTGGTAGCCTGGAGGGGAAGCCAGCCAGCCTCCCAAGTTCAAGTGTCGGACATCGTGAGGAAAATGTTTTCTAAAACAAGTAAATTTAAACCATGCACCTCTGTGAAGCATCAACATATTCATATTGCCGGGAAGTTGATATATACTCAGAGAGAGAGAGAGAGAGAGAGAGAGAGAGAGAGAGAGAGAGAGAGAGAGAGAGAGAGAGGGAGAGCATCTGTGCTTGATCTACTACTTCAATAAATACTACTTAACTGATAAGCAATGTGTTTAAATATCTGTTTTTCACCGGCGCTCGACACATAACACGCCTGAGCCGCTGTAGCGTATCATAAAGAGGCTAAATCCTTCGGACCCCTGAGTGGTCCGCTGAAAAAAAACATAAACAGCTAAACGGAGAACCAGCGCAGGTTGAGATTTGGACCGAGCTAGTAGCGGTGGGCTGGCCGCTGAGTACGGAGCGTACCGCTGGCAGGTTGTTTGAGTGGGATTGTGGGACGAATGTTCCCAAAAAAAGAACAAGAACCGCTCAATTTCTCCCCCGGGGGTGTAAGAGAGAGCGCTCCCCCGGCAAAGACCTCACACACAGCTCTGCGTGGTCGAGAGCCGGAGGATGGCTAGCCCGCCAGACTCACGCACGCACGCACGCACACACACACACACACAACACACACACACATGCAAGCATGCACACACACAAGAAAACATACACACGCATGCAAGTACATACACACACACAGGCATATACGTACATGTGGGCAAGAAGCATGCACACACAATATGCTGCACAGGCTTTAACTCACACACACAACACACAGTGCAGGTACACACACACAACACACACACACACAACAGGCAGGCATTCACACATGCTTTCTTTTTGCACAATCGGAGGGAGAAGTGAATCACCAAAACTCTTCTTCTGGGTTCCATTCTCGCGGCTACACCTCACTCGGGCACGCGCACCGCTGAGGTCACGCAATTTAAAGGGTCACACGTTTTCGACGAGAAACACCCTGACGCGAAAAATGTGCAATTACTGTCGTTTTCATTTTCAAATGGCGTTGGAGAACAGTCAGTGCGTAATTGCGTATCGGGATATCCTGTTCTGACCTAATATGTCATATTTCGGTAGTTCTCTCATCCCCTGGCCCGAAGGGGCTTCAAACCACCCCCCCCCCCCCCCCCCCACCCGTTCCAACCCCACCTCCACACCCTCCAGTCCTACAATCAGTGTGATTGGCTGACTGGCACCGAGGCCCTAACGTGATGGATTCTCGGCCTCTCTCAAAATCAACACAACCCCCCCCCCCCCACCCCCTCTGGCTTAATGGCGGCGGGGGCGGCCACTTTTAGTACATTAGCACAATCAGTTTAATTGGCGAGTGAAAGGCAGGCAGCGAGACTTCATGACATCAAAAAAGCCGTTGGACAAACACGGCAGCTGCAGACGTGAGGAGCTGCCCGGCCCCTGCCGCCTGCTCGGCCTGCCCGACTGCCCGATGCCCGATGCCCGATGCCTGCCGCCCACCGCCGCTGCCCCCGAGCCACGGTTGCCGTGCGTCACGGTGGCAACGGTGGAAAAAGTGAAGCTAGCCCAGCGACCCAGTGATGCAGAACACGGGGGCCTTTGGGGCACCTCTGAAACGGCTCCAGAGTCAGGCATTGCCTGAGTAAAAAAAACAGACATATATTTGTATTTCCTATATATATATATACTGTATATAGGAAATAAAATACATATCTGAGATAAGTAAATGTTAAATGTTGTTTGCCTGGAGGTTGTAGGTCCTTGTTGTTGTTGTGGCACAGAAAGGTGAGTGCTGGCATCTGGATTAGGGAGTCAAACTTTTCCCAGAATCCCCTTTGGCAGTGATAATGGAGTTTTGTAAAAATGAATTTAATTAATAGGCCGTTATTTTTTATGAAGAAAAAGAAAACCCAGAAACTTGTTGTGGTTTATCTGCTACATCAATTTGAAGCCATGTTGCAACTCTACACTCTGATATAGTTGCGATACATTTTCCACATTTCCATATCATCATTCCGTCTCCCCGACAACAAATTTACCGCAAACGACCAAACGGAAACAAGTTTGGAACAAAGGCAAAACAAATGGTAAACACGTTGCAGGGGGAAACTGAAGAAGGCGACAGCGACGTCATTCCTTTATGTGCGCTGTTGGAATTCATTCATTTCAACAACGCTGTCGAGTCACTTGTCTTTGATCCCCCCACTGAAACCACCACCACCACCACCGCTGTGGGCCCACACAGGCCCCGACCCCGCAGGTTGGAGAAAACTGCTCTTATGGAGCACTGTGGAACACATACACACACACACACGCACACACACGCACACACACGCACGCACACACACACACACGTCAACAGAGTGGCTCTGTGGTGAAGAAGAGCCATCCCTCAGTCATCGCCCGACGCCGTGACCTCGCCAGGGGTCACTGGAGCACGGCCCGCCACACCGTCCATCTTTGTTAGGGACCCCCTCATGCATCAACAAGAGAGCTGTGTGTGTGTGTGTGTGTGTGTGTGTGTGTGTGTGTGTGTGTGTGTGTGTGTGGCAAGTGTGTCTATATGATTCTGTAATCCATATTTGTGTGTGTGTGTGTGTGTCTGGTGTAATCTATGTATACATGTATCTGGGTTGCAGCCGGTGTGTGAGGGTGCTTGTATGCTTGTGTGTGTGTGTGCGTGCGCATGCATGTGCGTGTGTGTGTGTATCTCTCTGTGTTTGGTGTCCTTCATGTGTACATATATCTGGTTGGGTGTGTGTGTGTGTGTGTGTGTGTGTGTGCATGTGCGTGTGTGTGACCGTGCCCATAAGAACAAGCCATGCATGTTGAATGCATTCAATCACACACACTTGGATATAAACATGAATGCACCCAACCCACTCAAACATACACACACGTACACACACGTACACACACGTACACACACACACATGGATGAAGTCCTTGTGTCGGCTCCACCGCTGGATAATTAGAAACATTTGGGATCGTTTGCTAAGACTTGTGATTGGAACCAGATGCACTTCCAAGTTTCACCAAAATACAAGAACGCCTTATTTATGAGCCATGGTTACCGGCTCCTCACCCTGGAGCTGAGTGTGTGTGTGCGTGTGTGTGTGTGTGTGTGTATGTGTGTGCATGTGCGAGTCTTATGTGTTTTTGTAGTACATGCTTGTATGTGTGTCTATGCATTGCGTGTTTACGCATGCGTGTGTGCATGTCTTTCTGTGTGTGTGGGTGTGTGTGGTTGTGTATTTCTGGGTGTATCATTCGTGTGTGTGTGTGTTTGTGCACGTGTGTGTCTGTAATGCGTGTTTGCATGTCTTTCTGCATCCGTGTGCGTGTCTGTCTCTATGTGTGTGTCTTTTTGTGTGTGCATTTCTGAGTATCATTAGTATGTGTGTGTGTGTGTGTGTGTGTACATGTGTCTTTCCGAGTGTGTGTGTGTGAGAGTTTATGAGTGTATGTCGCTACAGAGGGCACAATCAGGCCCCTATGCATTTTTGTGCACACACACACACACACACAGAGAAAGAAAGTGTGTGTGTGTGTGTGTGTGTGTGTGTGTGTGTATGCGGCTGCGTCTACTTAATGTGCACCCTGGGGGTGATTACTCTCGGATCCCCGGGAGACCCATGCACACTGATCCACACCCACCCCTCCATCCCTCATCAGCCCAGGAGCGGTGCTGTCCGGGCGGGCTGACCGCTCTCCTCGCTCCCATGACGGATGCTCCGGGTGGAGCAACCAGGCAGCACGCATCATGCCACCGTACGGCCACACACATATTGTCTATACACACAAACACACATCAACTACACATACATATTGTCCACACACACACACACACACACACACACACACCACACACACACACACACACACACACACACACACACACACACACACACCACACACACACACACACACACACACACACACACACACACACACCACACACACACACACACACACACACACACACACACACAGTTTGCCTCTTCATTCCTGAAGAGGGCAAAAGTATGATGCTATAAAACTAAAATAACATTGGTCTCAAAGTTTTTATTTAGGTAGTGGAGGCTTGGTTGGAAATGAAATGGTCCATATTGTTTTAGTTTTGTTCAATACACGGGGATTCACAAGTTATGGTAGTTAGCTTCATGAACAGTTTTAGATTGTGTTTATTGTTTAATGGCTTTGAAGATACAATCCCATCCATTTGAATAACAACATGGACTTGTTAGTATTGCGGATTTACTGCTGATGTCCAATATGTCCTCATCTTGATGCTTTGCAAATGCTCTTTGATGGACCAAACGATCCAAGCTGGTTCTGCTTGAAAATTTTCGAAACTGTTGACAACCTCAGCAACTCTTTTCCGCTTCCTCCTCCTCCCGGGATTCCTCTGGTCCTGAAAATTACTTGATTTTCTGCAGGGGAGGTTACATATAAAACACAAGTTTGTTTATTTTCCTAAAACATAAATAATGTTTCAGAGGGAAATGCTAAACCTGCTTGAGATTAAAGCATCAACTAACCTGTGTTCGATTACGACCGTTCAGAATGAACACAGGCGCTACACTGCCACCAGGTGGCTGTCACAGACGTGACAATTATCACAAGATAGACGTGTTCTTTTTATATTATTTTACCCAGACACTTGATTGTTTAGCTCAACAACTGAAGCCAACATTCATTCTACGATACAATAGTGGCCACGCTTCTGGATGTAGTTGAAGAAAGTGAATAAAGCCACCAGAGACTTCCCACACACATTTTGTCTGTTGTTGCGTGTAACTGGTTGTACAGTGTGATAATAAAAATACTACAAATACAATGGTCATTATCTTATCAGTATCACTGTCCACACCTTGTAGACCAGGACCCCACAGGCTGTCTCTCCAGGCAGGTCCACTCTGACGGACTCCGGCCTGGGCTCCGTCTGGGACCATGTCTCTGTCCGGGTCAGGACACATAAACATGACACAGACAGAAATATACATTAAAATTACATTTCAGTTTTTACTGATTCCTCTACTGCGTTCCAGGGCCTATTCAGTACATTTGATTACTTCATTTCACTCTGACAGTTGTTTGGTTGTTGTTTGATGACTTAATAGTTTACATTTATCGTTGAAGTCAGATCCTTTCTGCTTTCCCCACGACCACTTCCTGTTTGTCAGGCGTGACCTCGGCCTTGTGTGCTCCCATCGGTGCTTTCGCTGTCCGTCACGATGACATCACTCATGTGCCAGCAAATTGCTCAATGGGAGGAAGTGTTCCTAAAGGGAGAAGCGAATGATCGGATACGGTTTTATGTTTATGATTGGATTATTATTGGATGTAGTTGGTTATGTGTGTGTGTGTGTGTGTGTGTGCTGTGCATACCTGGTGCAGGGCGACACAGAGACAGTTGTACTTCAGACGATGAATTCTTGAACAACTGCAGCACCCTCTAGAGGACAGAGCGAGAATGACACCCAGAATATCAACAGCATTAGCGTCATTGAAACGTGTAGTGTAAGTGTAAGTGTAAGTGTAAGTGTAGGTGTAGTGTAGGTGTAGGTGTAGGTGTTGGTGTTGGTGTTGGTGTAATGTTAGTGTTAGTGTTAGTGTTAGTGTAGCGTTAGTGTTAGTGTGAGTGTTAGTGTAGTGTTAGTGTTGCTGTAGTGTTAGTGTAGTGTTAGTGTTAGTGTAATGTTAGTGTTACTGTAGTGTTAGTGTAGTGTTAGTGTAATGTTAGTGTTTGTTAGTGTTAGTGTTAGTGTTAGTGTTAGTGTTTAGTGTTAGTGTTAGTGTAGCGTTAGTGTTACTGTAGTGTTAGTGTAGTGTTAGTGTTAGAATGGATCTGGCCTCCATATGTCTGACTGAACCGTCATACCTTAGTTATTAAAAACGCAGAACCGGTGGGTAGCTTTATGAAGTTGTTAAAAATGCACTTTGTTGTAAGTACTTGGTTTTATGTCTATATTGTTAATTTCCGTTTCTCTGGTTTCAATGTTCTATTTTCTTTCTATTTTCTTCAATGTTTTCTTTGTACAGCACCTTGTATCACTTACTAGTAGGCAGGGGTGGAACAATTGAATGTGTCTTCAAATATGAGCCAGTGGTCAATCAACAGCATATATATATATATATATATATATATATATATTCCATAGGTACACAATAGTCCTACAAACTAACATCATATCCAATCAAAAACTTGGAAGTCTGGCTGTTACCGGGTAGATCAGGTCCTTGAGCCGCTGTCCGTCGATGGCCAGGATGACGTCGCCCTCGCGGATGCGTCCGTTCTGGTGGGCGGGCTGCTGGGGGAACAGCTGCTTGACGCGCACCACGCTGCCCAGGGCCCGCGCCCGGGGGTCCACGTCACACATGATGAAGCTGAAGCCCAGGCCCTTGGCGCCCTTGGTCAGGGTCACCTCGAAGGTGTTGTCTGGGGAGGAGCCACCAGGGGGGCCATGGTTATGGTTATGGTTATGGTTATGGTTATGGTGGGGCTGGGGTTAAAGGTAACCTGATGCGCCGGATAGTTTGTTTCACACAACCATCTGGGAAGTCGTCATTGGAAACTCTTTTGCCATCCTCCTACAGTTGCTTCTGGCTGTCGTCACACCTAAACCACGCCCCCATAGCTGCCAGTAAGACCCTGATTGGTCCAAACCACTCGTGGTTCAGGCACAAACGGGTAGCTTGAAACCTGGCCAGACCAGCTCTTCAGAGAGAAACAGAATGTGGGCGATGGGAATGGTCTCAGGAGGCTAGGTTAAAGGTGCAGTAGGTGAGATTGAAGAGCTATTATTTTTGCTAGAAATGCCGAGGGCGGGGCTGTCAAAATCCTTCTCTCTCTCTCTCTGTGTCTCTCTCTCTCTCTGGCTCTCTCTCTTATCTCTCTATCTGCTCTCTCTCTTATCTTGAATCTTACCTAAGGCCAGGCTTTTAAGTCTGCAGTGCTCTCGTACCAACTTTCGGTGAGGCAGACACAAAATGCCAAATCCTACTTCCATGGACACACGTTCATAGAAGAGGTTATTATTCAATCTGCGATATTTTTGGTGCTGAACTTTATTTTTTTAACTCTATTTTATGTGTCTTTCTCTTGAAGTTGTCAGTCTCTTGGTAGACTTGGGTGAAGCAGACGCAACTCCCACTGCTCCATTAGATGTGCTGTATGTTTATAGAAGAGGTTATTGTGGGATCTGCAATATTTTGGTGATAAACTTTAATCTTATTTTGTCTTTCTGTTGAAGGCAGCAGCCTCTTGGTACACCTGGGGCTGAGGCCGTCGCTTTTTATTCAATTTAGGTTTGTTGTTGTCGTCGTCGTCGTTGTTGTTCCACATAATCCTGTTGCTGTTTTGGGCATGGTTTGGTCTGTCCATGTTCAAGTACTTGTCACTAGCATTGTCTTTTTTTTGTTTTTTCCATATTTATTTAATTCTCTCTAGATTTCTTGTTAATTAAGTAGTAAGTTATTTGGACAGTAGAACAATGTGGCTTCGCAAATTCTTTTCAGAATTTCCTTCTGGATTAAGTAAATTCGATTTTATCTTGATATCTATGATGATCACATTAGTGATAGTTGTGATAGTATTATAGTAGTAGCAGAAGCAGTATATGCATTAACATTAATCTGTCAAGGAATGGGCGAGGAAAAACGTATGTAAAGCAGAAGAAGAAAACACAAAAATAAACGGCGCACAATAAGTTCAGGAGAGGTCAGCAGAGGTCAGGTCCTGCCACAGACGTGTGAGAGGAGAACAGGAGGGTCGATGGAAGGGAAGAAAGGAAGGAATGGTGAACGGATTGCATTTGTACAGCGCTTTTATCAAAACTGCCTCACATTCACCCATTCATCCACCAACAGCGGTGTCAACCATGCAAAGAAACAGCTTCAGGTCATCAGGAGCAGTTGGGGTTGTAGGTGTCTTGCTCAGGGACACCTCGACACTTAGCAAGGCGGGGGAGGCAAGGATCGAACCAACAACCTTCCGATTGCCAGACAACCTGCTCTACCTCCTGAGCCACTGCTGCCCACCGGGAAGGGAGAAAGGAAGGAAGGAAGGAGGTGAGGAAGTGAGGGACGTTTCGGGTGTGACGAGAGGGCAGGTGAGAATAGGTGAGAAACGATGAGAAAGGGGGAGAGAGTTGTGTTGGAACACCCAGTGTGACAGTCAGCAGGTGAGTAATGAGTGTGAATGTGTGTGTGTGGCGGGGTCGGGGCAGGCGAGGTGAGGAAGTGTGTGTGTGTGTGTGTGTGTGGTGTGTGTGTGTGTGTGTGTGTGTGTGAGAGAGAGAGGGAGGCAGTTACAAGGGGAGGGGGATGACGGGGAAAAGGTAAGGAGGGGAGGGGGGGTGGTGAGGGACAAACGGAGCAGGATGTACGTACGTGGTGGTTGGTGAGAGTGGGGTGGGGTGGGCAAAGGATAACAAGGTGGGAGAAATACAGTAGCAGAGTGTCAGAGTTCAGAGGTCAGGGGGCGGAGGGTAAGTGGATGAGGGCGGCGCGTGACGCAAGATGGCGGGAAGGAGGGTTGGTGGTGGGAGAGCAGTGGATGTCTACAGTTGGTATTTGTTGTTTGTTTCTTGTTCTAAAGTGTGTGGAGCAAAAACTTTTCAGTATGAGCAGAGGATTCCCTGGATGTTCCCTAAATGATTTATGTATTTATTTTATCATTGTTATATTATCATATTCATATTATCTATATTTAGTATTTATTCATGCATCTATTTTTGCATTTGTCTGCATTTTTATGTATATTCTGGTTTTTATTATTGTGCTTTTTAAATGTATTCAAATTTATTTATTTATATATTTCGGTGTGTCTGCTGACGCGACGTCTGTGGAAGCTAACATGTTTGATTACATCATCGTCCCTAATCCCACACAGCGACCGTTTAAGACGGGTTCAGGGGTCAGGGGTCAGGGTCAAGGGGAAGGCTGTCACGTAAGGTGTAGGTGAGGTGAGAAGGGGGGTTTTAAGAGCAGGGAGATAAGTGGTGGTGGTCAGCTGACCACCACGTAGAAACGGTGTAAAGGTTCACAGGCTTACATGAGTCGTGGACACACGCCATGGCTTATAGCGAGGGTTCCTCACACGCAAGTTTCTCTACCGAGTTTTAGTGTCTGTAATCCCACCTTGCACGCCTGAGGATATACAGTACAAAGTTATTTTAATATCTTTTAATATGTGCTGAAAAAACTCACTTCACTCACCTTCATATTGAGCATTAGGATGCATTTTGGTTCACCAATTCATTTACTTTGTTGTTGTTGGTGCATTTCCTGATATTTTGTTACAATTTTTAGCTTTACACAATTTTGCTTAATTGTTCTTCTGGTATTTTGCCCACCGTATATATAGTATCTGTAGAGGAGAGTTCTGGAGTGTAATGTCGAGCATTCAGCCTAAAGCACACAGAGTGTGCCCACACTTTTTCAACTTGCGAGCTACTTTTAAAATGACCAAGCCAAAATGATCTACCTACACTAAAAATGCTAAATATATCCCGAATATACTTCATATATATACACAATATACTTTGGCGTAGCTTTGCAATAACTGGGATGGAGCCCCTTGTGGCACCACTACCAATTCAGTACCATTTTTTGGTACATTACCTTACTTCCCAGTATTTTCAAACTGTGGGGCGGCAGTGGTATTACAGGTTGGGGGCGCAGGGGGAATATTCCTGAATTGTTTTATTTCAAGAATTATCAACAACATGGTTGACTGCACATGGTTGCGGTGTATCCGTGTGTTTAGAAAAGACCGACGATTCTCAGAATGGGCTGCCTTGTACGTCAATCCAAGTGGCAAATGTCATAGGGAGGATGGAATATTTTAATGGGCATGCGATCTACCCGGTACTTCCTTTGCGATCAAACCGGTTGATCGCCGATCGGACGTATTGGGCACCCCTGGTTCTGAGTGGACATCACCAAGTGGGGTAATGTCCACCTAGATGTAATGGCCGCAGGACTGTGGGGGACATTTTCCACTTGTGGCTGTGTGTTCCACGAGGTCTTATTCCCCACTTGCTCATGCTGCTTATCAGCCATGGATGAATAATAAGAAGTTATCGCCGCAATCTTAAGATAAGGAGCTAACATGGCTAGCGGAACAAGGTAAAGCGGAGTCCATTCAACCCTGTGATGTAGCGCCACGGAAAACTAAAGCCACCAAAATGAACCTACTGTCTGTCATGAAGCTGTAGTCCCGGGGCTTCTTGGGCTCGCCGCCGCCACCGCCACCGCCACCGCTGTCGCCACCGCCGCCGCCGCCATCGTCACTACCGCCACCACCATCATCACTACCACCATCGTCACTACCACCGCCACCCCGATCGCCGGTGGCTTCCGGGGTGGTGATGATGGAGAGGCAGCTGCTGTAGCGGAGGTGGTTGGTGTCCGGGCTGCAGCTGTGGGGTGACAGGCTGCTGGCCGTGTCGGGGCTCAGGGACACCCGGGGCAGAGTCATCCTCTCCCGCTCCAGCACCAGGGAGACCACCTGGGAGGGGAGAGGACAGAGGAGGGGAGGAGAGGAGAGGATCAGCGAGGGGAGGGAAGGTAAGGAGGAGAAGGGAGGGGAGAGGAACAGAGGAGGGGAGGAGTAGATGGGAGAAGGGAAGACGAGGGGGAGAGGAGAAGGAGGAGAGGAGAGGAGAGATTGGGGGGGAAGAGAGAGGGCATAGGGGGAGAGATGCAAGGAGAGGGAAGGAGGGCAGGATTGAGCAGAGAAGATGTAAGAAGATGTTACATATATCCATAAATACATACATGGAGGGAGATAGATACAGAGACAGAGATACAAGAAACAGAGAGACAAATAGCACATGTACCTCTCCTGTCTTGGACAGACACTCCACGGCCTGCTGGTACGTAAAGCCCTCTGTCCTCACGCCGTCCACCTCCAGTAGCCTGTCATCTGTCACACACACACACACACACACGCACACACGCACACACACGCACATGCCATAGACACACGCAAGGCACGCACACGCCCACAACACACACTGCCGCAATGCACAGCACACACCACTAGGAACACAGCACATGCAATTACAACACCACGCAAGGCATGGCACAGCGCACACGGCCACACACACGGCAGCACACACATGCATAGACACACGCAAGGACGCACACACACACACATAACCCTCACACATGCATAGCCACACGTACGCATGCAGGCAAACGCACACACACACACACACACAGATTAAAGACGGTGAGATATACAGACAGATTTCATTAGACTGTATTGCTCAGGCTGTGTGTGTGTGTGTGTGTGTGTGTGTGTGTGTGTGTACACCTGTGTGTATGCGTCCGTCCCTCTCGGCCGCCCCACCAGGAACCAGGCTCTTGATGTAGACGCCACCGTTACGGAGGTCGGTGTTGATGCCCCCCTGGGGACCACACACACACTTATCAGATGCGTTTGTCCAAAGCGAGTAACTTTTTTTGTATATTGCTGACGGTACAGTAGGACAGTAGAACAATTTTCAAGCACTTCATAATTACTAGGTTATGCATTAAATATTTCATTCATATACTGTATTTATTACTGAGGAACATAAACGCAAGGCAATGGTCCATAAGTTGTAAGAGGAGTTTGTTGGAGTTATTTTACTATTTTACTTATTTACTAAATTATTCATGCATTATTTACACATGAAATATTTCAACATTTCTATCATGTATTCATATAATTTCAGCAATAGGAAAATGGGGGGGAGACCCAGTTTAATATGTGTTGTAACAGTTAGCTAGAGACAGCTCGGTCCCTGCCCCCCTGGATTATAGCCATGCAGGCTCGTATAAACTCACTCACACCGTGTGTGTGTGTGTGTGTGTGTGTGTGTGTGTGTGTGTGTGTGTGTGTGTGTGTGTGTGTGTGTGTTGTGTTGTTCTCCGTGTCTCTAATCCCCAGACCACCAGGGCTTTAATCAGATTGGGTGGAGATGACACTAATGACCCTCTACTGTCGACTACCAACTCCATACTTATTACTCACTTCCATACGTGTTACACACAGTATCTGTATCGTTTACAGAAACGTTTTAAATAAGCAACGTGATCGTGACGGCCAACCATATTAATTGAAGCATCCTGTTACATACAATACCCGTGTTTCCTACAGAAGAATAACCTGTATTTGGCTTAGTATAATTAATCCACAACAATATATATAATGGAAAAAAAAGATTACATCTAAAGGATTCAAATGTTCAAATCCAGTGCAAATATGAAATGCAGATGATGATTAAAACGCTGTTGGGTTATTGGAGTATTAACTCCCTGAGTCCAGCAGCTCTTAGCAGGATTACTGGCTGGCATTAGGGTGGGCTGCGTCTGTGCTGGTATCTCTAAACCCGCTCTGTTGGATTGACTTGGTTTCAGTTGCACCTATTTTATTCCCCTTTTATTTATTTATTTTTTGGACAGTATACCATTGCTTCATATTGCCCAGCCCTACTTCACTGTGTACTTCAACTGCCCGCCATTCAGTATAGTTACTGTTACTATGTACACCGGAATACTAGTATAGTAATCACATTTCATTTTTTGCTAATAAATGGCTTATCTGGTGTTTCTAAGCGGTTAAACAGTAAAAGGTGATGGGTCTTCACAACTTTCATGGAAACGTTTATCCGACCTTACCAATGCTTGTGTGGGCATGAGTACATCATAAGACAGTGGGGCAACATCGGTTTAGGCATCAAACACCAAGCGTTTAGTCGCGAGAGGCATGGATGTCCAAACTGCACTTATCTCGCGCTCAAACGCATTTTGCAGCCACGCACACAATAACCTCATAAGACGCTATTGCCCAATGATCCCTCTGTATGTATCTTGTGCTGGTGCACCTCTACTTGCTTCCCTACCGTTTTGGAGTTGGGGGGTTATTGCATTCGAGAGTAGTTCACAATTCATTTTCACAATAGGCGCTTGTGTGTTTCTAAGCGGTTAAACAGTAAAAGGTGATGGGTCTTCACAACTTTCATGGAAACGTTTATCCGACCTTACCAATGCTTGTGTGGGCATGAGTACATCATAAGACAGTGGGGCAACATCGGTTTAGGCATCAAACACCAAGCGTTTAGTCGCGAGAGGCATGGATGTCCAAACTGCACTTATCTCGCGCTCAAACGCATTTTGCAGCCACGCACACAATAACCTCATAAGACGCTATTGCCCAATGATCCCTCTGTATGTATCTTGTGCTGGTGCACCTCTACTTGCTTCCCTACCGTTTTGGAGTTGGGGGGTTATTGCATTCGAGAGTAGTTCACAATTCATTTTCACAATAGGCGCTTGTGTGTTTCTAAGCGGTTAAACAGTAAAAGGTGATGGGTCTTCACAACTTTCATGGAAACGTTTATCCGACCTTACCAATGCTTGTGTGGGCATGAGTACATCATAAGACAGTGGGGCAACATCGGTTTAGGCATCAAACACCAAGCGTTTAGTCGCGAGAGGCATGGATGTCCAAACTGCACTTATCTCGCGCTCAAACGCATTTTGCAGCCAAGACGCTATACCCCAATGATCCCTCTGTATGTATCGCTGAGCAGATGAGAGAGAGAGAGAGAGGGGGACATGAACAGAGAACAGATGAGAGACGAGAGAGAGAGAGGGACATGAACAGAGAGCAGATGAGAGACAAGAGAGAGAGAGAGAGGGACATGAACAGACAGATGAGAAGAGAGAGAGAGAGGGACATGAACAGAGAGAGAGAGAGAGAGAGAGAGAGGAGGGGGACATGAACAGAGAACAGATGAGAGACGAGAGAGAGGGGACATGAGGAGAACAGAGAAGGATGAGAGATGAGAGAGAGAGAGAGGGACATGAACAGAGAGCAGATGAGAGATGAGAGAGAGAGAGAGGGACATGAACAGAGAGCAGATGAGAGACAAGAGAGAGAGAGGGACATGAACAGAGAGCAGATGAGAGACAAGAGAGAGAGAGAGGGACATGAACAGAGAACAGATGAGAGAGAGAGAGAGAGAGGGGGACATGAACAGAGAACAGATGAGAGACAAGAGAGAGAGAGAGGGGGACATGAACAGAGAACAGATGAGAGAGAGAGAGAGAGAGGGGGACATGAACAGAGAACAGATGAGAGACGAGAGAGAGAGAGAGAGGGGGACATGAACAGAGAACAGATGAGAGACAGAGAGAGAGAGAGAGGGGGACATGAACAGAGAACAGATGAGAGACGAGAGAGAGAGAGGGACATGACAAGACAGCAGATGAGAGATGAGAGAGAGAGCGAGAGAGAGAGAGGGACATGACAAGACAGCAGATGAGAGAGAAGAGAGAGAGAGAGAGAGAGAGGGACATGACAGAGCAGAGAAGAGAGAGAGAGAGACGAGAGAGAGAGGGACATGAAAGAGAATGAGAGAGCGAGAGAGAGAGAGAGAGGGGGACATGAACAGAGAGCAGATGAGAGAAAGAGAGAGAGAGAGGGGGACATGAACAGAGAACAGATGAGAGACGAGAGAGAGAGAGAGAGGGGGACATGAACAGAGAACAGATGAGAGACGAGAGAGAGAGAGAGAGGGGGACATGAACAGAGAACAGATGAGAGACGAGAGAGAGAGAGAGAGGGGGACATGAACAGAGAACAGATGAGAGACGAGAGAGAGAGAGGGGGACATGAACAGAGAGCAGATGAGAGACAAGAGAGAGAGAGGGGGACATGACAAGACAGCAGATGAGAGTGAAGGGCAAAACAGTTTCAGTCTGTTTGTAAGTGTGTGTCTTTAATAAGTGTATCTAAGTCTATGTGTGTGTTGGTGTGTGTGTGTGTGTGTGTGTGTGTGTGTGTGTGTGTGTGTGTGTGTGTGTGTGTGTGTTGTGTTGTGTGTGTGTGTGTGTGTGTGTGTGTGTGTGTGTGTGTGTTGTGGTGTGTGTGTGTGTGTGCGTGTGTGTGTTTTCGTGTGTGTGTGTGTGCGTGCGTGTGTGTGTGTGTGTGTTACAGTATACTCACTGATATGCTGATTCCCAGAATGCCTCCTTTCTTTGTCAAACGATTTGGGGTTGGATGTCAAACAAAATCTCAGCCTGCATGCTCCACGCAACAATAATTCATAACGCTTTACCTGTCCCTCTGTATGTGTCTTGTGGTGGTGCACCTCACTTGCTTCCCTATAAGACTTGGGGTTATGCAATCAGAGAGTTCCACACACGTTGCTTGGGTTCTAAAGCCGTTAAACAGTAAAGCAGTTCTCAAACTTCAGAAACGTTATCACCTTCCAATGCTTGTGACATGAGTACATCTACAGAATGGAACATCGGTTTAGGCATCAAACACCAAGCGTTTAGTCGCGAGAGGCATGGATGTCCAAACTGCACTTATCTCGCGCTCAAACGCATTTTGCAGCCACGCACACAATATCCTCATAAGACGCTATTGCCCAATGATCCCTCTGTATGTATCTTGTGCTGGTGCACCTCTACTTGCTTCCCTACCGTTTTGGAGTTGGGGGGTTATTGCATTCGAGAGTAGTTCACAATTCATTTTCACAATAGGCGCTTGTGTGTTTCTAAGCGGTTAAACAGTAAAAGGTGATGGGTCTTCACAACTTTCATGGAAACGTTTATCCGACCTTACCAATGCTTGTGTGGGCATGAGTACATCATAAGACAGTGGGGCAACATCGGTTTAGGCATCAAACACCAAGCGTTTAGTCGCGAGAGGCATGGATGTCCAAACTGCACTTATCTCGCGCTCAAACGCATTTTGCAGCCACGCACACAATAACCTCATAAGACGCTATTGCCCAATGATCCCTCTGTATGTATCTTGTGCTGGTGCACCTCTACTTGCTTCCCTACCGTTTTGGAGTTGGGGGGTTATTGCATTCGAGAGTAGTTCACAATTCATTTTCACAATAGGCGCTTGTGTGTTTCTAAGCGGTTAAACAGTAAAAGGTGATGGGTCTTCACAACTTTCATGGAAACGTTTATCCGACCTTACCAATGCTTGTGTGGGCATGAGTACATCATAAGACAGTGGGGCAACATCGGTTTAGGCATCAAACACCAAGCGTTTAGTCGCGAGAGGCATGGATGTCCAAACTGCACTTATCTCGCGCTCAAACGCATTTTGCAGCCACGCACACAATAACCTCATAAGACGCTATTGCCCAATGATCCCTCTGTATGTATCTTGTGCTGGTGCACCTCTACTTGCTTCCCTACCGTTTTGGAGTTGGGGGGTTATTGCATTCGAGAGTAGTTCACAATTCATTTTCACAATAGGCGCTTGTGTGTTTCTAAGCGGTTAAACAGTAAAAGGTGATGGGTCTTCACAACTTTCATGGAAACGTTTATCCGACCTTACCAATGCTTGTGTGGGCATGAGTACATCATAAGACAGTGGGGCAACATCGGTTTAGGCATCAAACACCAAGCGTTTAGTCGCGAGAGGCATGGATGTCCAAACTGCACTTATCTCGCGCTCAAACGCATTTTGCAGCCACGCACACAATAACCTCATAAGACGCTATTGCCCAATGATCCCTCTGTATGTATCTTGTGCTGGTGCACCTCTACTTGCTTCCCTACCGTTTTGGAGTTGGGGGGTTATTGCATTCGAGAGTAGTTCACAATTCATTTTCACAATAGGCGCTTGTGTGTTTCTAAGCGGTTAAACAGTAAAAGGTGATGGGTCTTCACAACTTTCATGGAAACGTTTATCCGACCTTACCAATGCTTGTGTGGGCATGAGTACATCATAAGACAGTGGGGCAACATCGGTTTAGGCATCAAACACCAAGCGTTTAGTCGCGAGAGGCATGGATGTCCAAACTGCACTTATCTCGCGCTCAAACGCATTTTGCAGCCACGCACACAATAACCTCATAAGACGCTATTGCCCAATGATCCCTCTGTATGTATCTTGTGCTGGTGCACCTCTACTTGCTTCCCTACCGTTTTGGAGTTGGGGGGTTATTGCATTCGAGAGTAGTTCACAATTCATTTTCACAATAGGCGCTTGTGTGTTTCTAAGCGGTTAAACAGTAAAAGGTGATGGGTCTTCACAACTTTCATGGAAACGTTTATCCGACCTTACCAATGCTTGTGTGGGCATGAGTACATCATAAGACAGTGGGGCAACATCGGTTTAGGCATCAAACACCAAGCGTTTAGTCGCGAGAGGCATGGATGTCCAAACTGCACTTATCTCGCGCTCAAACGCATTTTGCAGCCACGCACACAATAACCTCATAAGACGCTATTGCCCAATGATCCCTCTGTATGTATCTTGTGCTGGTGCACCTCTACTTGCTTCCCTACCGTTTTGGAGTTGGGGGGTTATTGCATTCGAGAGTAGTTCACAATTCATTTTCACAATAGGCGCTTGTGTGTTTCTAAGCGGTTAAACAGTAAAAGGTGATGGGTCTTCACAACTTTCATGGAAACGTTTATCCGACCTTACCAATGCTTGTGTGGGCATGAGTACATCATAAGACAGTGGGGCAACATCGGTTTAGGCATCAAACACCAAGCGTTTAGTCGCGAGAGGCATGGATGTCCAAACTGCACTTATCTCGCGCTCAAACGCATTTTGCAGCCACGCACACAATAACCTCATAAGACGCTATTGCCCAATGATCCCTCTGTATGTATCTTGTGCTGGTGCACCTCTACTTGCTTCCCTACCGTTTTGGAGTTGGGGGGTTATTGCATTCGAGAGTAGTTCACAATTCATTTTCACAATAGGCGCTTGTGTGTTTCTAAGCGGTTAAACAGTAAAAGGTGATGGGTCTTCACAACTTTCATGGAAACGTTTATCCGACCTTACCAATGCTTGTGTGGGCATGAGTACATCATAAGACAGTGGGGCAACATCGGTTTAGGCATCAAACACCAAGCGTTTAGTCGCGAGAGGCATGGATGTCCAAACTGCACTTATCTCGCGCTCAAACGCATTTTGCAGCCACGCACACAATAACCTCATAAGACGCTATTGCCCAATGATCCCTCTGTATGTATCTTGTGCTGGTGCACCTCTACTTGCTTCCCTACCGTTTTGGAGTTGGGGGGTTATTGCATTCGAGAGTAGTTCACAATTCATTTTCACAATAGGCGCTTGTGTGTTTCTAAGCGGTTAAACAGTAAAAGGTGATGGGTCTTCACAACTTTCATGGAAACGTTTATCCGACCTTACCAATGCTTGTGTGGGCATGAGTACATCATAAGACAGTGGGGCAACATCGGTTTAGGCATCAAACACCAAGCGTTTAGTCGCGAGAGGCATGGATGTCCAAACTGCACTTATCTCGCGCTCAAACGCATTTTGCAGCCACGCACACAATAACCTCATAAGACGCTATTGCCCAATGATCCCTCTGTATGTATCTTGTGCTGGTGCACCTCTACTTGCTTCCCTACCGTTTTGGAGTTGGGGGGTTATTGCATTCGAGAGTAGTTCACAATTCATTTTCACAATAGGCGCTTGTGTGTTTCTAAGCGGTTAAACAGTAAAAGGTGATGGGTCTTCACAACTTTCATGGAAACGTTTATCCGACCTTACCAATGCTTGTGTGGGCATGAGTACATCATAAGACAGTGGGGCAACATCGGTTTAGGCATCAAACACCAAGCGTTTAGTCGCGAGAGGCATGGATGTCCAAACTGCACTTATCTCGCGCTCAAACGCATTTTGCAGCCACGCACACAATAACCTCATAAGACGCTATTGCCCAATGATCCCTCTGTATGTATCTTGTGCTGGTGCACCTCTACTTGCTTCCCTACCGTTTTGGAGTTGGGGGGTTATTGCATTCGAGAGTAGTTCACAATTCATTTTCACAATAGGCGCTTGTGTGTTTCTAAGCGGTTAAACAGTAAAAGGTGATGGGTCTTCACAACTTTCATGGAAACGTTTATCCGACCTTACCAATGCTTGTGTGGGCATGAGTACATCATAAGACAGTGGGGCAACATCGGTTTAGGCATCAAACACCAAGCGTTTAGTCGCGAGAGGCATGGATGTCCAAACTGCACTTATCTCGCGCTCAAACGCATTTTGCAGCCACGCACACAATAACCTCATAAGACGCTATTGCCCAATGATCCCTCTGTATGTATCTTGTGCTGGTGCACCTCTACTTGCTTCCCTACCGTTTTGGAGTTGGGGGGTTATTGCATTCGAGAGTAGTTCACAATTCATTTTCACAATAGGCGCTTGTGTGTTTCTAAGCGGTTAAACAGTAAAAGGTGATGGGTCTTCACAACTTTCATGGAAACGTTTATCCGACCTTACCAATGCTTGTGTGGGCATGAGTACATCATAAGACAGTGGGGCAACATCGGTTTAGGCATCAAACACCAAGCGTTTAGTCGCGAGAGGCATGGATGTCCAAACTGCACTTATCTCGCGCTCAAACGCATTTTGCAGCCACGCACACATAAGCCGAAGACGCATGCCAGATCCCTCTGGTATGTATCGTTGGCTGGTGCACCTCTAAATGCAGATGATGATTAAAACGCTGTTGGGTTATTGGAGTATTAACTCCCTGAGTCCAGCAGCTCTTAGCAGGATTACTGGCTGGCATTAGGGTGGGCTGCGTCTGTGCTGGTATCTCTAAACCCGCTCTGTTGGATTGACTTGGTTTCAGTTGCACCTATTTTATTCCCCTTTTATTTATTTATTTTTTGGACAGTATACCATTGCTTCATATTGCCCAGCCCTACTTCACTGTGTACTTCAACTGCCCGCCATTCAGTATAGTTACTGTTACTATGTACACCGGAATACTAGTATTAGTTTAAGCAAAAAATAGCCTACAAAGCAGCAAACACAATCATTGTGACAAAAAAGTAAAAAAAAAGAATAAAATGCTACGGTCCCTAAACGTCTGAGGCTTGACAGCACAGAGGGTGACCTAAGGGAGCGGCTGCCAAGCTAAATGACAGCCACAGTGAACGTGTCAGTGAGAAATCCACCAGTGGACAGGAAGTGTGATCCCCATCTGGTCAGCCCAGACAACAGACAGACAGACAGACAGACAGACAGAGAGAGAGAGATAAGCAGATAGCAGAGGAGAGAAAGGGAGAGGGGGACATGAACAGAGAACAGATGAGAGACGAGAGAGGGGGACATGAACAGAGAGCAGATGAGAGACGAGAGAGAGAGAGGGACATGAACAGAGAGCAGATGAGAGACGAGAGAGAGAGAGAGAGAGGGACATGAACAGAGAGCAGATGAGAGAGTGAAGGGCTAAACAGTTTCAGTCTGTTTGTAAGTGTGTGTCTTTAATAAGTGTATCTAAGTCTATGTGTGTGTGTGTGTGTCTATAATATGTGTATCCAAGTTTGTATGTGTGTGTGTGTGTGTGTGTGTATGCAACACGTGTATCTAAGTCTGTATGCATGTGTGTGTGTATGTAATATGTGTATCTAAGTCTGTGTGCATGTGTGTGTGTATGTAATATGTGTATCTAAGTCTGTGCGTGTGTGCGTGTGTGTGTGTGTGTGTGTGTGTGTGTGTATATGTATATATGTATGTATGTGTATGCGTGCGTGTGTGTGTGTGTGTGTTACAGTATACTCACTGATATGCTGATTCCCAGAATGCCTCCTTTCTTCCTGAGCTCCAGGGCCACCTCCTCTGGCCTCACACTGTTAAGAGACGACAGCGAGCCGTCCTACCACACACACACACACACATACACACTTTAACTTGAGTGTGTGTGTGTGTGGTTGGTGGCTGGTTTAAGCAGCCTCACCTGGTCCGAGTCAGGCTGAATAGAGTCTGGGGGCTGATAGGTGAGGCTGCACACCTGTGTTGCACTGGCACCAGCCGTCACCACACACACACACACACACGCTCAGAGAGAGCGCTAGCATGCTAGCATGTACCACCTACTTGTCAACCAAACATGCTATGAACTCTGTACTAAACTGGTTGATTCAACATCATCCATTGGGGAGCCCTGGAAAAGCCACTTCATGTGGCGTGGAGCAGAAGCCACTGCTACAGAATTTGAAGCCCTACCTGTGCATTGTAGATGCGTATGTCGTGGGGGACCTCTAGCTTGCTGCCCATCTTGGGGGTCATCATGACGGAGATGATCTCGTCCAGGCTGCCCTCTGCGGAATGTACCGGCCCTCCCGATATGACCAGGAGTCTCCCAGAATCCGACCCCGTCTCCCAGACTGACCTGAATCTAATACGGGAGGTCTTCCAAGCCACATGAAATGAAGCTTCTATGCGGTGATGATCAAGATTGCTAACTTGCACGAGGAGCCTGTGCATGCATTACCCATAACGTGCATGTGGACATTGAGTGAGAAATAATTTTGTGATCCCCCCCCCCCACCCCACCTAGTTACTGTTGCCAAGGCCCAAACAACTCAGCATCAACATCGGTGTCCAATTAAGATTCAAAATAAAACACAAATGCTCAATCAAAGCATCCAAGGCCCATAAACCAGAACATAAACCTGCAGGGTTTGGTGGATCACTTCGGATTTCATTACTTAGACTCTGAGGAATTTGTGGTTTTTTAATCATTTTGTTCAAGTTCAAGTTCAAGTTCAAGTTCAAGTATTTTTATTGTAACTTCACAATTTACACGTGAGTATAAGCAGTGAGTTAAAAACTTTATGTGCAAAACGCCCGACAGCCGACAGTAATTATAAAATACAAAATAGAGTAAAACTACAAAATAGAAATAGAACTATACAGAACCACAACCACAACCCTAGTCTCACCAACCACACTTTAGATTCATATCTGGCTGGTGAACGGGTTGATTCACTTTCTTTTGCTTTATATTAGTTTCGATCATTCTCTCATTCGTGTTATTTGCATCGATCGTTGTGTATGTGTATGTGACAAATATAACTTCTTGAATCTTGATCAATCATGTTGCCTTTGTTTGAAAAAATGTCTGAATTATGAAGTGAAACAAAATAGAAATTCCAGATAATTCCCAGACGAGCTGTCATATCAATGTCCCAGTGAATGTATGTGCATCGTGTCACACTAAGTGGTTATTAGTAGCTTGCAGGGAGTCAGGACCTTTACAAGACCTTTCAAAGCTTTGAAATTATTATCTTTAATCAAACGTTTCATCAAATATCAATCAATTTCCCATGACCCCCAGGCGAGCCCAGTTGGGGGGGGGGGGCGGGTCCTGACCCAGAGGTTGGGAAACACTGTCCACTTATAGGGACCAATGGTTGACAATGGGTCACCAGTAAGAGAAAGCGCATGGAGATGTCAATAAAAAAAATGTAAATGCATATGTTGTGTATTTGACGTGACAGGTACTCCCACTAAACTGGCATCGGAGAGAGATAGTAATAAACTACAAAATAGAAATAGAACTATAAATAGAATTCTATATAAAATAAGTAAATTAAATCTAAAATGAAATGGAATATACAGTAAAATATACAGTAAAATATCCATACACATATAAATCGATGTACTAAAATATACATTGTTATATGCTGACATTCACAGAATGTCACAGAATACCTTCCCAGACAGTCGACACAACACTAGCACCAGCAGTTGGCACCAGGACTAGCACTAACACCAGTACTAGCACCAGCAGTAACACTAGCACCAGGACCAGCACTAGCAGTAACACCAGCACTAGCACCAACACTTAGCACTGCTACCAGCGCTAGCTCCAGCAGTAACAACTTATCACCAGGACTAGCACTAGCAGTAACACTTAGCACTAGCATTTAGACATTGATGCCGAACTTGTTCAGCAGCCTGATGTTTCATATGAAGGAGATTATTACAACAGCAAAATAAAGAGGCATTTGCATGTAACCGTGAATAACGAAGAGGCCTACAATAGGGGTAGACCATGCGTGTTAGTTTTAAATGCCTGACATAAATGAGCATGTAATGTAAATAAAATAGTCTATACAACAAGGATTTTGTCAGACAGACTATGGGATAGTGCTGGGATGTGCAGTATCCCAGCAGTTACAAAATAGCTGATGGCAAGAATGTGTGTGTGTGCGTGTGTGTGTGTGTGTGTGTGTGTGTGTGTGTGTGTGTGTGCGTGTGTGCGCGTGTGTGTGTGCGTGCGTGTGTGCGTGTGTGCGTGTGTGTGTGTGTGTGTGTGTGTGTGCAGCACGTGTTCCAGTAGCCAGCAGAGCAGCACAGGGATGCGATCCCCGGCCTGCTCCCAGCGGAGCGGCTCTGTGGTTCTGTCCAGCTCCCCTGCTGCCAGAGGTAGGACCTGACCCCGCACCCCAGAACCACAACCACAACCCTAGTCTCACCAACCACACTTTAGACTCATATCTGGCTGGTGAACGGGTTGTTTCACTTTCTTTTGCTTTATATTAGTTTAGTTTTTATATTAGTTTCGATCATTCTCTCATTCGTGTTATTTGCATTGCATCGATCGTTGTGTATGTGTATGTGACAAATATAACTTCTTGAATCTTGATCAATCATGTTGCCTTTGTTTGAAAAAATGTCTGAATTATGAAGTGAAACAAAATAGAAATTCCAGATAATTCCCAGACGAGCTGTCATATCAATGTCCCAGTGAATGTATGTGCATCGTGTCACACTAAGTGGTTATTAGTAGCTTGCAGGGAGTCAGGACCTTTACAAGACCTTTCAAAGCTTTGAAATTATTAACTTTAATCAAACGTTTCATCAAATATCAATCAATTTCCCATGACCCCCAGGCGAGCCCAGTTGGGGGGGGTCCTGACCCAGAGGTTGGGAAACACTGTCCACTTATAGGGACCAATGGTTGACAATGGGTCACCAGTAAGAGACTGGTTTTGAGAAAGCGCATGGAGATGTCAATAAAAATATGTAAATGCATATGTTGTGTATTTGACGTGACAGGTACTCCCACTAAACTGGCATCGGAGAGAGAAGTCATATGTGTTTTGTTGAAGAAAGACCCTAAGCTCGGCCTTGGTAAGCCAATCGTACATTAATTAACCATTAATTAATGCACTGTGCTGTGCATGTATTAATGCACTAATATGAATGAACTAACAGTTCAATGGCCTAGTAATCATTTACTAATCGTGTTCATGTTCACTAAGGTATTCCACTTATCGATTATAGATTATTTATACATTATAGATTAGATTCTTGAATCTTGAATCTTATCTAACCCTAATCCTAACGCTAACGCTATATAATCATGCTTATTACTTTGATTACTATTATGAACTAATGCTAATTCATAGTTAATTAGCGTCCCGGTTACTGTAAAGTGTTAGCGTTGCGTTTACCCTGCTGTGATGCCGTGGTGGGCAGTGCTGCTGTGTGTTGGGGGGCTGTGGGGGTCTTAACTCTAACACGTGGCTGGCTCTGGGCTGCGTTCCCAGGCATCGTGATTGTCGGGGAGGACACGGTGGGCCGTTACGACCTGGGCATCTTTGTAGCCTCCATCATCCCGGGCGGGCCGGCGGAGAAGGACGGACGCATCCGAGCAGGTAATGATTAATTAATGATTGGTAATTAATGGCAGGTAATGATTGATTCATGATTCTTGCTATCACCACCACCACCATCACCACCACCACCCACTGGCGCTGTGTGTCTGTGTGTCTCTCTGTCTGACCTTTGCCCTCCAGGAGGGCGTCTGATCTCCCTAAACCACACCAGCCTGGAAGGCATGACCTTCGCCGAGGCAGCGGAGGTCATGCAGGGCAGCCCTGCAGAGGTGCAGCTCATCATCTCACAGTCCAAAGGTAACACACACCTGAGAGAGTGTGTGTGTATGTATTTGTGTGTGTGTGTTTGTTTTTGTAATAAGTTGTAATCGCCAAAATAAGTATGTGCATGTGAGTGTGCGCTTTCAAAATAGACCCTCTGTCACGACGGCCTCCCCCCACCATACCCTGTCTCCTCCCCCCCGCCCCACCAGTAACCCTGTCTCCCCCCTCTCCTCCCACCACCAGTACCCTGTCTCCCCCCCCCCCCCCCCCCCCCCCCCCCCCCCCCCCCCCCCCCCCCACCAGTAACCCTGTCTCCCCCTCTCCCCCCACCACCAGTAACCCTGTCTCCCCCCTCCCCCCACCACCAGTAACCCTGTCTCCCCTTCCCTCCCCCCACCACAGTAACCCTGTCTTACCCCTCTCCCCCACCACCAGTACCCTGTCCCCCCTCTCCCCACCCACCATAACCCTGTCCCCCCTCTCCCCCCACCACCAGTAACCCTGTCTCCCCCCTCTCCCCCCACCACCAGTAACCCTGTCTCCCCTCTCCCCCCACTACCAGTAACCCTGTCTCCCCCCTCTCCCCCACTACCAGTAACCCTGTCTCCCCCCTCTCCCCCACTACCAGTAAACCTGTCTCCCCCCTCTCCCCCCACCACCAGTAACCCTGTCTCCCCCTTCTCCCTTGGTAAATGGTAAATGGTAAATGGACTGCATTTTATATAGCGCTTTTATCCAAAGCGCTTTACAGTTGCCTCACATTCACCCATTCATACACCGACGGCGGTGCCAACCATGCAAGGTAACAACCAACACGTCAGGAGCAGTTAGGGTTAGGTGTCTTGCTCAGGGACACCTCGACACTTAGCTAGGTGGAGCTCGGGGATCGAACCAGCAAGTTGGCAGACAACCTGTCTACCCCTTTCCTCCCACTAGCAGTAAACCTGTCTCCCCCCTCTCCCCTCTCCCCATCACCATAACCCTGTCCCCTCTCTCCCACACCACCATAAACCTGTCTCCCCCTCTCCCCACCATAACCCTGTATCCTCCCTCTCTCCTCCCACCATCAGTAACCCTGTCTGCCCCCTCTCCCCCCACCACCAGTAACCCTGTCTCCCCCCTCTCCCCCCACCACCAGTAACCCTGTCTCCCCGTTCCCTTTCCCCCCACCAGCAGTAACCCTGTCTCTACCCCACCCCACCACCACCAGTGCCATTAAGTCCCAACAACCTGGGGAACCACCACGGCCCCCAGAGCCAGCAGCAGCAGCAGCAGGATCCGAGACTCCTGGTCATATCGGGAGGGCCGGTAACCCCATACCTCTGGTCGTTGGCACTCTGCCGCTGCTGCTGTTTGATGCGGGCCTCGATCCTGGAGGCGACGTCGTCGCAGAGCTTGGTCATGGAGTCTCCCTGCGGCGTGGTCCGCCCGCTGTCGTCCTGCGGCATCGACGGGCAGGGGAACGACTTGAGCGGGTTGCCCGGCGACCGGCAGGCCCCCGCGTACGGGCCGACGTTGGTGTCGTCTGGAGGGCACGGGGACAGCGAATGTCAGTTAGCAGACAGTTTTAGCATCACTTTTATAGCAAAAATGCCTATTTGCCCTTTTTTATATGTTAATGAAACTTATTTTTGAACATACATAAATAACAACATAAACAACAACAACTTAAAAAATTGGTGGAAATGAGCAATTTATAAGCTGACGGTCAGGACGGCAGAGTCGCTCACCAGCCTCCTCAAGAGACTCAAGATTGCTCTCTCTTTCAACAAATTTTACTCTTTGTAAGTCGCTTTGTATAAAAGCATCTTCCAAATGCCCTAAATGTAAATGTAAATGTAAAACGGTTCATGGTCATGTTTTTCCATTGTGAGGGTCATTGAACAACGGACAGACATGTTGTGCTGTAAAAAAGCTATGGTTTGTTGCCTGGTAGCCAGGTATCGTTGCCATGGAGACGGCTAACTGACCTGACACAAGGCTGTGGCTGAGCTGGCGAGAGCTCATCTCGTTGTTGACTTGTGCTGAGCGGAGCAGAGGTTACACAGGTATTTGGCGACCTTCGACCTTTCGGCTACGAAGGTGTATTTCTTCTTGTTGCCACGGCACTCTATCATGAACTTTCGCTTCTGTGAATGAAAGTTCACAAACAGAAGTCTGTGAAATATACTTCAACTCATTTTTTTGGTGTTCCACAGGAATCCCTGCCCTAGTTCTCCCTAAATTATTCCGCAGAAATATCTAGCATCTAATGAATTCAACCAAAAATAGCTTCAAAGCCACAGATGATAAAATGATGATTAAAGAAACAAACAAACAAAGATAAGATCATCCCGAAGGAAATTCTTGTGCTTTTTTTTTTGAAAAGATAAGATAGAACTTTAACAGAACATAGAACATTAATTAAAACAAACAACGACTCACATTAGAGGAGATAGTCGAGGTTTCCCGCCAAAAGAAGGTTTGGCTGGTGGATCGGCGGCCGTCTTTGACCTCGTAGACGATGATCCCCTTGGCGCACACGCCGAGGAGGATTTCCCCGTCCACCGGCCGCTTCTCCCGCACCACGCGGTGGAACAACACTCCGTACTCAGGCAGGTGCTGACTCACCTGCACAGAGTTTAATCATCAAAGATATTCAACTCATCAGAGGCCACATTTCATCAAAAAAGGTACTTTGCTAAAATTGCACTTGAGAGAAGAGTGGAAATTTGTGGAAACTTATTTCGCCGTTCCTTGAAATGTTCACACAAATAAAGCGGGACAGTGTTGTTTTGAGATAATTCTAAGTGAATCAGAGATTAATTAGTAGGATAATAAGCCAAAAATTACATATTTTGGCAAACGTGATTGGTTTTGTAAGGTAAAAAGGTTATCGTAGGTCTCAGGTACACTAGGAATTCTTTTGGATATTCATATTGGATAGAAAATATGGAGTCTGAACGCCTCACAACACTACCGATATAATAAATTATTATACAATTTCTAGTTGATTTGTACAGTACAGTTGATGTTATTCTTAATACGGATTAGAATTCATTCATAATAAAAAGGATGATGAAATTATCAAGCAATATTAATATTCATATACAGTATAGAAGCACACAAACATCGTGTGCTTTGTCACCTTAAGGAACTCAAGCTCTGATTCGTCGGTGAGCATTTGGGCGTTGCTGATGTGTAACCGTAGCAACTGGTCCCGTATGTAAGGCAAGGCGCGCTTCTCCATGACGCTCTTGGGGATGTACTGGTCCGGCCGGTAGTAGTTCCTGCCGTACACCTGCACACACACCACTACATGCCTCAGACCCAGTCCATTCATGGACCAGGGACTATGCATAGAAATTTCTACATTTGTTGATTTCTATAGTCTAGGCAAATACATGAAATACAGAAATAAAATACAGTATATAGAAAATATATATTTTTCAACAGAAAATATATGCTGTGGTACATAAAGAATTCTTCTAAATTAAGCCTCCAGTTATAGTAGAAGACAGAAGAGAAACAAACAAACTAAAATGTACAGAAAGAAAGCAAAAGCTGGGGGCCGCGCTAGGCCCAGGTACCTCAGGCATGCAGTCCCCATACTCGGCCTGCAGGGCCAGCCCGGCCAGGCACAGAGAGGTCTCCTCGTGGCAGGAAAGGCGATCCTCCAGAAGGTCCTTCCTCAGCTGGAGGTAGTACTGGTGGCGGCTCAACTTGTGCCTGACAGTAAAAGAAAAAAACAAACATTTGAAAGATTAATATGACAATTTCATAAAACTTATACTTCTGCGCAGAACAGAGGTTCGCCGGCCCATTTCATCTTTGCGGCTACTTTTCCAGTACATTTATGATTCATGGTCTAGTTGAGCCACGTCCTATACATGTTAATTTGTCAGACACGTCACCTTCATATAATAAAGACCACCAGATGTTTTTCAGTTAGTGAAATTGGCCTTTGTAGCCTTTGTATCCTCCTCATACATTCTTAGACAACTATGTTGAAACGAGAGACACTAGACATGTCTCACTTACAAAAGCAGGGAAACGTCGCTGACGAAGAACTTCACCCGGAAGAAAAGAACGAAGGTGGTTGTAGGCACTTTTTTCCAGCAGTCGGGGGCCACCTTGGAGATCTTGGTGTCGTTGTCGAGGAAGAACAACTCATTGTCTGAGCAGAAAGGGAGGGGGATTGGACGTTTACATGCTTTTATCCAAAGCAACTTACAAAGAGTATGGTACATAAAGATAAGAATAGATCAGGTTTCAAGCATTCATAATTGCAAGGCTAATAGAACGAGTTTCATAATTGCTCGGTTGCCTGCATAAGTAGCTGGGATAAGAGCAGAAGTGCCATTCTGAGTGCATTACCAACATCTAAGGACATAGAATATGCTAACAAAAATGCTAAGTACTATAATACCAAGACGTACAAACATGCAAGTTAGTGGGGTAGGGTTAGTTGAGGGAAGGCGGGGGACGCTTTTATTATGTAGTATAGTACGCATTTTCCCACTACACAAGTGTACTCTCCACAACAACATAACACAACACAACCACAGAGAGCTAGTCCTCTTCCTCCTACCGTCGATGTAGGCCAGGCCAAAGTAGAAGTGCTCCACCAGGTTGGAGTGGGCCACGATCATGTCGAAGACGTCCCCGCACCGGCTCTTCACCTCACACTTCACCTGGATGCCCTGGCCGCTGGGCATCACCACAGACAGCTCCCTCTGGGTGGACGCTGACCGGCCCTTCTTCGACTGGGGGCATGGGAGTAGAGGAGGAGGAGGGGAGGGAGAGGAGAGAGGGGAGAGGAGGAAGAGAGGAGAGGGAAGGAGGATAGGGGAACAGGGGGGGGAGGGAAGAGGAGATAGAGGAGAGGGGGAGAGGGGTTAGGGGAGAGGGGGAGAGGGGGAGAGGAGAGAGGAGAGAGGAGGAGAGAAGTGGGGAGGGGAGGAGGAGGGGAGAGGAGAGAGGAGAAGGGGGAGGGGGAGGGGAGAGAGGACAGAGGGGAGAGGAGGAGATGGGGGGAGAGGAGAGGAGGAAGGAGGAGAGGGAAAGAGTGGGGAAGAGTGGGAGAGGAGAGGAGAACAGGGGGAGGAGAAGAAGAAAAAAGGGGGAGAGGGGAGCAGAGGGGGAGAAGAGGATGGAGAAAGAGATGAAAAGAGAAGAGAAGAACAGAGAAAAAGAGTGAGAGAAGAGACGAAAAAGGGGAGATGGGGAGAGACTCACTGTGGACGTCATGCTGAAGAATATTGTGATCATCTGGTCATGATCAAAGAATGGAGATGGTGCACTTCTCTCCTCTGTGCCTCCTCTGATTGCTTTTAAATTGAGTATTAAGACCAGATAAACTCACCACTATTGATCCCGGCAGCTCCAAGACCACCTGGGGCTCCTCCTGCATCCTAATGAACTCTGGGCCCATGTCCTACCAAAGACAATTACACCAGTCTAGCTTAGAGGACCCACAACTGCTTTGATTTAAAGCAAGGTTCAGTTGCAGCTGCATTGCTAAGAGGCAGTTAACAATATGACATTGGAAATTTAAAAAACACGTATATTTCATATTTCACTGATATTTTGATTTTCAAGTTGAACTTATATAAATTATGTATTATTGTGACTTTCAATGTTTTTAAAAGGTTATTTCAGCTGTTTTCACATATAATAACATGATAATGTTTCAGACAGAAGAATCACAACATAGTTTCCCCACAGTGATCCCCAATGAATAGATCTTCAACAAAAGAGACTCACCTTGAGTTTCTTCTCGGTCAGGCTGATGGTGGAGCCGTAGTGGTTGAGTGCCCGTGAGTTGGCATGGCGACCGCCGTCCGTGTACGGACTACAAGGGCTGCGGGACAGTTGCTGCCAACTGCTGTAATTCTCTCGGTATCGACCCGCTGCCGAAACGCTGGAAAAAGAAGGTTGAAAGACGAAAGCGACAGATAAAAAGAGCTTTTAGATTTTGATTGATTTTGCTCTTTTGTGCTCCTTGGTACGGTCTTTTCAGAGTTTTTCCCCAATTATATTCTCCAGTTATATGCCCGTTTCTTGCCAAACTAACAAATGTCTTCTTTTCAACATCAAGCAGAGGTCTGTTTAGAAAATGTCGACTGCTGTCAGGCGATAAGGTAATTTGGAGTGTGGACACATCACATCGGCCTACCCTGTAATTTCTGTTGGGTACGAGGCTCCAGAGAAAGTTCTGGAAACCCTCCTTCTTATTGACTCACTGAAAGACCCCCCTGGAAAGAAACAGGACAGATTCACATTTTTTTTTTCAACTGTCAAAACATAGAGCCAACCAACGATGAGTTTCAAAATGGTATTCCCAGATCATGTTTTGAGATTGTTCCGGAACAATGTTGTTATTTTGTAGGATATTACGATGGATGGAGCGTACCATGTAATCTCTCTCGAATAATCTGACTGCGGTCTGTGAGTTGTGTTCCATTTTCAGTCATGGTCACATGATCAACCTACAAAGGTCAAGAGAAAAAAGGTTAGAATAAAAAACGTAGATGTAGGCCCGTACCTGGAACATAGTATATTGCAAGCAATTCTATATGTCATTTGTTTTACTAAACTGGAATGAACCAAACAACATTTGCCTGTAGCTAATAAATAACCCCAAACAAATACATGTACTATACATGCCCTACTCACAGAGTCCCTGAAGACGTCTTCCACCAGTTGTTTGACAAGTCTGTCAGGAGGGGGCAGCAGAGAGGCCGTGTGGTGCTGCTCACAGGTCTCCAGTACCGCCAGCAGGTCGACACGTTTCACCACCACATCCTCGCACATGCTCAGTAGCAGGCTGTCCAGCTCACTGCTCAGCTGGACGGGCTGAGGGCGAGATACCAACCGGGCACACACACACACACACACACACACACACACACACACACACACACACACCACACACACACACACACACACACACCACACACACACACACACACCACACACACACACACACACACACACACACACACACAGAGAGAGAGCGAGAGAGAGGAGAGAATAATGGTTGAGCAAAAAGGCAGAAAGCCACCTCAAATACTGATCCATTGTTAGATTGCTGAATTGAATGACCTAATAGACAGAAACAAATTACCTGGTTTTGAGGGTAGCAGTAATCTGCACACCAGTACAGCGTCATCCCCAAGGAATACACAACCATCTGCACAAAACACCAACCCATCATGCAGTCAAAATTGGTCGATATTTGTCAAAGGAACTGAAAACTGCTGATATCAGGTTGTGGTGTGGCGTGGACTCAAGGTGACACAAAATGAAACCCTAATATTGAGAAGTAATTTTAGAAGACATCTTTATCCAAAAAGTGTTTTTTTTGTTGACATTGGTATTCAAACCCAGAACCTTTCGACTGGGAGTCAAGCGCCTATGACAGCAACTTAGGCTATATAAATACAGTGAATCATGAGTCACGGTTGTTCCCTTATGTCGTGGATGATGACGCGCTCGTCTCCACCTTCTCCGTGGCCGTGCGGGTGGAGGCGGCGTGACCCTGCTGGACCTCCGGGGCCGTGAAGGAACCCACGTCTTCGGACCGGGCGCAGCTCTTGAAAGGCCAGGCTCCCGCTGGCCGAGAGCAGCACCGACCCGGGCTCAGCACGCTGCACATGTTCCCGGGCCTGGGGGGGGGGAGGGACACACACACACACACACACACACACACACACACACACCATTGGAACGCTTTTGTCCTCCACGCATTCTTCTGAGCATGATTGAGTATTGGTATTGGTATATATTGGTATTGGTAATATATGGTATGTTGTTGGTCTCAATCAATTCTCTCAGGCTAGGAATACTACATTATACTGCAGTATTATAAGCAATAGCAGTTCAGCAGTGTTTCTGGGGCAGATTTGTCAAGTGGGTCGCATCAGATTACAACATCCATTATATGTTTTGCATTTCTGACATCTGACCCAGTGGTTTGGACCTGATACCAGATATTGGCTCTTCAACTGTCTACATGAGGCTATAGGGTCTGGTGGCAGCTGAGATAGACTGAGATACATACGCTGCAGAATCAACGAGAACGTGTTGTCACGTGTATCAATGGATGGATACCTTTACTGGAGACCTCCAGCAAGGCCTCGGTGGTGGCCCAGGAGCAGACCCACAACTCCCCCTCATCCAGTGGTGAGCCCTGGCCTCCAACACCTCCGCCAGGGTCACAAACGTCCCCATGCTGGAGGGGAACGGACGGATGGGTGGATGGATGGATGGGTGGATAGAGGGATGGGTGGATGGAGGGATAGGTATGGAGATGAAGAGATACGTGGAAGTGTTGGATGGACGGATGGATGGATGGATGGGTCAATAGAGGGATAGATAGATTGATGGATGTGTTGATGCATGGGTGGATGAATGGATGCAGACACACACACACGCACGCACACACACACACACGCACACACACACAGACACAGATATAATCAATAAACTGTAATATTCAGTGGAAAAGATTGTGTAACTGGGCTCAGCAGATCCTGTGGCGGAGGTGGTGCTGAGCAACCTAAAGAAATGCAACTTCTGAGGCAACAGAACAGGGATCCAGTCTGAATGCAGCATTGCAGCAAATCATATTGACACACACACACACACACACACAAGAAAGCCCCAGATATGTCCCTAGCTTCTCTCAGTTTTGTGTTCAGTCTATTCTGCTTTGACATCCATACAACTCTTCTTATACCTCCTTGCCGTTGCACACGTTCCACACATCGACTGACAGAACTAGGCCTATACTTAATATTATTATTAAATATTTCATATTACTGCGATCTACGTGTGCTTTGCTTCACTTCTATGCTATGATGAGCCTTACCTTGACAACAATTAAACATTAAACACTTGACTTAAATGTCCTTAAGCAAGGCAGTGTTTAGTGTTAATCAACAGTAATAGTTGTTATATTGGCGTGACTCTGCCTGCAGCCCACACACACACACACACACACACACATTACAATTGTAAGGCAGCTTTGTTATATTCATGTCACCTTTTATTATGGAACCTGCTGTGATATAATAATGGACAATGACGCCAAGCTGAGCGGTTAGAGACTAACGCGCCGGTGTTGCACCAACAGCAGCCCTAATGAGATGACGGCGCTAATGGGCGTACTATAATGACTCGTACAGCGTTTCTAAAAAGACATTAAAGCTCACTACACCACAACCCCGCAGAGAAATAACATCTTTCCCTGAAATAATACTTCTGTTGTGACCCTCGCAGGGGCGGCGCCAGGGATTTTGGGCCCCATGACAAGAAACCATATAGGGCCCCACCACGGCCGAGCGGGGAAAAAGGTCACCATAATTATATTATAATACTGTGATACTTTTACTATGTCGTTACATTAGGTTTGCTTGGAGTATCATGCTTAAGAGAACATTATTTTCTTCATGTTTGTTTAAGTAGGCTATTTATTATGTAAGAGGGTGACAGGGGCCCTCCAGTGTATGTTGTTTTATTTTTTTGATCCAAATTTCAGTCTATCAACGAATTTATTTGGCCAATTTTACTGTAGTTGTGTCACTAATTACTTAGAAGAAAAGAAATCCAAATAAAAACACACCCCTCCACTTTGGGCCCTGGGTAGTCAGTCCCACTTTTCCGCCCCAGTCCGACGTCCCTGGTCCCTCGTCATCTCCTTCTCTCGGTAATAAGTGTCGCAAACCGCCCGCCACCCTCCCTCCCTCCCTCCCCCCCCCCCACCCACCTCCAGTCTGTCAACCCTCCTCTATAATTGGCTTCCATCGAGCCGGCAGGATGTTCTCTCTTCTGTGCGGCGGGGGCCCCTAGCGTCTTTCCCTTTTCTGTCCTTGTGATCTCGCCACCGCTGCTGTGTGTGTGTGTGTGTGTGTGTGTGTGTGTGACGCAAGCAAGTGTGGCAGAATACACCCCCCCCCCTCCCACCTCCCACCTCTGTGAACAAAAACAGATTTCCACCGCCTATGTCTCTCAGGTGGAAGCCTCCGTTGATGTGATTCTGACAGATGTTATGTTTTAGTGCGAAAGGGGACGTGTTCTGCAAAAAAGAGTGACGCTCGCTATACGTTCAGGCCTTTGCTGGAGGCAGGCGGATGTAGGATGGAATGGTATACAGTTGCGTTTTTATCTTGGTTATGTTGGTTCTCATCACACAGTCTAAGACATACAACGTCCTTGTTTGGCCAAGCAAATTAGTTGGATGGATGACTACTCCGTGTGCGCATCAGAGGCATGGCCAAACAAACAATGAATGGTTTACTAATACATTCGATAAGCAATGTGTCAGCAGCAACGGCAGGTCCAATGCACCAGTCATATCAGATGTCGAGTAAAAACCAAAACCCCTTCATTATTATCTGGGATTTGACTTGACTTGTATATTGTCTTGTGTATATGAATGCACACATATGGATGTAAAAGGGCCTAACTTGCCGTGACAACTGGCATGTGAATACAATGACGAAATGTCCCAAAAAATAAGCTGTGTGCTGTGAACACTGTGTGCAGCTT
Organism: Coryphaenoides rupestris; assembly: GCA_002895965.2. Lineage (NCBI taxonomy): Eukaryota > Metazoa > Chordata > Actinopteri > Gadiformes > Macrouridae > Coryphaenoides > Coryphaenoides rupestris. Next base: position 64,324 of record PIJE02000217.1, on the reverse strand, counting down.
ATCAGCGCAGCCAGTGAAAGTGACAACCCAACACATCCTCAAAGTGACACATGCTAAAAGTGAACTTCCGAAGAATTTCTACTTTTATCTCTCTCTCTCACACACACACACACACACACACACACACACAGCGTTGCACCTGCATGAACAGGCCTTTCAATATGTATGTAATAGTACAATTTGTACAGTTTGCAGCAATGCGTATCGGCAATTATCGAGAAGACATCGCTATCGGCATAATAATAATAATAATAATAATAATAATAGCGCAACAGAAAGTGGAGCAAAAGTATGTTGACAATAGCTCCTGCACGCCATGCAGGCCTAGGAGATTTGCTGCAATGTTTTGATTGCAATGATTTGATTGAAATTCAACGCAACGCTCATGACGTCCATGCTCTTGTTGAAACGCAATCACAAAAGTGTAACCTACCTTATTTCATCCGGCAGCCTATGGGCGTATAGGGCGCTATCCCGTGTTAAATGTCTCTGGATATCCGTTAATCCCTCCTCCTCTTATTACGCGTTACCTTTGGTCCCGCCAGCCTCCCCGACCCCGACCCGACCCGACCCCCCCCCCACCCTGTCCGAGTGAAGCCCCTCCGTCATAGCACCCTCTTTTGAGGCGTAATGTGCGCCTACATGATATCACTACCCGGGTGCAGGTGGGCGAATCAGCTCCATCGGTTTCCCCCTACTAATGGCGCGGTGGGGGCCGTCGCTGTGTTTCGTTGTCATTTCGCCCCCCTATTTTTAGACACCGGGGGCCTAAGATCTTAATGGGATTGCCGAGGCGGGGTTGACTGACAGCAGATGGGACGGCAGAAACCAACCGATCCACTCTCCGCCACCGACCGCGTCAATAATCTTTTGACATTTCATTTCACTCGTGGGCGCCACAAGCGCAACGTTGCTCTCCGCTGTCCCTCCGCTGCTGACCGAGTCATAGCCTGAAACAAGGACTCAAAAGTCGTTTTTTTTCTCTCTTGGAGCCTTGCAGGTTTTGGATCTCAATGCCCATTGTAACTTGACACGAAGCAAAGACTGGTTAAGAATGGTCACTTTCCAACAATAATAATAATGGTAACAATACCGTGGTAATATACTGATTATACAATGACAATGAAATCATGAGGATGATGATGATGCTGGTAGTGATGATGATGATTCCCTATAGGAATCATCCCCTAATCATTCCCTATTTAAAGTAATAGGCCTACACATAACAATAGGGCTACACTATATTCTGTTTTTATTATTCTACTGTCTACTTTAGTTCTCCATTGTTTTATTCTATTGCTATGCAACCTGGCACAAGAATTCGGGATCAATAAAGCTCTTATCTTATTTTATCTCATCTTATCATAACTCACAAAAAATAAACAACGGGGCTACACTATCTATTTCTGGGCTCGTATGATAATTAAAGTGGGCTACTGCGAGATATACTGCGACATTGGCAGCACACAGGTGCCTGAGGTGAACAAGTAGTGTTGTGGACGGACAGACAGACACACACCAACACAATGAGACAAATTGGCGTCGGCGAAAAAAACCCCCAAACAATGTCGCAAAATCCCGACTCGACTCCACGGGAACACCGGAGAACACGCGAGAGCTGCTGGACACGCCCCCCCCCTCCCCCCTCCCCGTCCCCGCGCGCGTCACTCTCGCTGTGTGCCGCCGCCGGGGGGAAACATCGCGAGGTTTCGACGACGTCGGTATGAAATGGCAGAAACCGCTTGTGTCACGGAAGCACCGAAAAGATTAGGTTCCGCGGTCGTCGTCCTCCTCGCACGCGTGCATTTCGCGGTGTTCCAGCGCTCGTAGTTCCCGGGATACCGACGACTGCCGTACGTTGAGCTCGTTATCAACGGACGAACCAGGATTTGTGTGTTTTTTTTGGAGGCGGGGGGGGAAACACTTAATAAGGGCGTACATTGCAACGGGGGGGCCAGCGACTGCGACTGCGGCTGTAGCTGTACGACTACCACCACCACCACTACCACCACTACTACCACTGCTGCTGCTGCTGGTGGACTTACTGGAGCTTTCTGTCGGTCAGGGGTAAGCTCAATATATGGATTGGTTTTAAACATCTTGTACAGTGTCAACTGCGCCTATATGTGCCAGGCAGGACATGGAGAACAATGAAATGTGTGTTGTTTCAATGGTTTCCCCCCCCCCCCCCCACACCACCACCACCACCCACACCACCACCACCACCATGCTACACTGGTTTGGCCTAACTGGTGCAAGAGAACCAGTGTGGCTACATTGTAATTGTAGTGTGTGTGTGTGTGTCTTTGTTTGTGTGGAGCATTGTTTGTGTTGTGTTATAGGCAGGTGTCATCAATATACATATACATGTATAGTCTCTAAGCTTGGGTGTACGTCAACTCTGCACGGATGTCTAAGTAAATACATGAATACATACACACACCGTTTTGGTGGTGGGATCATAGGTCATAGGTCATAGACCAGTCAATCACTAGCATTCATATTGGGAGGTTGTGTGTTTTTGTTGTGTGTTTGACTTGCAAAATGACCTTCATCTCGGGAACATGTGCCTTTTCCTGTATAATGTGGATTATTTTTGTGAATATTGTATAACACAATGTCCTAATGCCAAATGGAAAGTGGTTGTTTATAAGATGACACAGTGTGCGTATGCTGAATATCAGACTGTGTGTGTGTGTGTGTGTGTGTACCTGCAGTTATTGTGTTTGGGAGGGTGACATTTGGCAGATCACAGTAGATCTGTCCTGTGGTCCCGTCCTCTCCTTAAATATGGCCACCTAAACAAACAGCATTTTATATTTTTGATGATACTAAAGTTGTCAAATGTATTCATTTATCAGACGCTCTTATCCACAACAATTCCCAGTGTATGTTATTATTAATGCACAGGTATCTTGCACAAGGATGCCTACAGATAGACTGGGCATTGGGGTTTCAACCATAGACTGTAAAAATATAGGTTTCAACCCAGAATATTTTGACTAGGGGGTCCAACACTAACCACGATATAAAAGGGCATTTTGTTGTTTATTTGTATTATTTTTAGCCTCAAATTGAAGCCACTGAACGCTCCAATGCAAAAAGCCTTCAACATCCTCAAACATGTAGGGCCTATATATTTACGGATAGGCGTGCCAGTATGATGGACTTGCTGGGTCATGAAACATATTTCATAACTTAGTTTATACACGCAACACTGAAAGCAACAATGGTTCAACACTTACAATGGCCAAAATAAACGGGACACACACACACACACACACACACACACACACACTGTACACAATTGCACAGCTATACTATTGCAACAATTCCACGGTCATGCATTGCATTGCCATGCATTCAGTGGTGCAAGGAGACCTTTTCTTGAAGGACCATGTAAAGAATATCCATGCGTGGATAATTTCCCTCTGTCCCCCCCCAAAGAATTCCATTGAGGCCGGGAAAAAAATTAAAGTCGCACCACCATAAGTTGTTGGTCCTCCGGCCATGGATTAACCCGTCTGAAAACTCCACTTACAAATTCTGCAGTCCTCTCTTTATGTGTGTGAGAGAGAAAGGCACATTCATGTTCTATCTTAAACCTCAAATGATACACTTTATTAATCCAAGATGGGGCATTTGGTTATTCAAGATTTCTTTATTGCCATATGTAACAATTAGTATGTAACAAGTACAATGGAATGCTTACTCCCCATTCACTCATGCAGCAATCTTGTAAACATACATTTTAAACAACTCTAAACAATTAGTAATAGTACCTAGGAAGTACATTAAAAAGTAAAAAATTACAAATTCTTCTAAACAGTATTCTTATAAACATAAATTCAAAAACAACTCTGAATAGTTAGTAATATAGTAGCCTACCTAATAAGTACGGTATGGTTGTTTATCAGTGAAGTTACATATTTGGTGGTGGAAGTTAGGCCTAGCCTACATGCATTCATATTCAGTGGCATACATTCTTTCATTACTCTGACAAAAAATATAGGCTTAAATGTCAACATCAAATGAAAGAAGTAATATTAGCAAGGGGGATTTGGTATTGCTGAAAATCCCCTTTGGGGAATCCAAGAGGTATTTTTATTTTTAGATGCGTTTTAGTGTGTGTCTGTTTTGCTCAGAATGTGTGTGCATCATGTCAGATTTTGTGTGTACTGTGTTGTACGTGACAACACCAGTAAACAGACAGCCGTGTGTGTGTGCGTGTGGTGATGTGTGCTTGGTTGCGCGTGTGCGGCGTTGGTATCACTTCCATGTTCAGATTTCTCTACCTGGCGACTGATCCAAAATAGACCTTGAGTTATGCTGTGTTGTTGCTGCTGTTGTTGCCCGCCCGCCTGGCAGCCATCTCTGGTGTGGTCGGTGTTCGTCTTGTTCTGCAGTCTCTTCTGTCGACGGATCTCTCCGCCGACCGAGAGACAACAACACTGGGATCAGAGTCTCTCCGCTGGGGGAGACGGGGAAGACCAGGGGAGCAGCAGCAGCAGCAGATGAAATAGTCAAAGGGGGGGAGCAGGAGATGCAGGGGAGAATATCTCATGTTAGATAGTCAGGGGCAGGATAGTGTGCTTCTGGTTGAGATTCAAGGTTCTGGGTGCCTCGCCTAACCTGTACCTCCTCATTATACGACAACAGGTGTGCGTGTGATTAGCCATTACAAGCAACATTCTCATGTGACTAAAATTGTCACTGTGATGAAGTGACATCACAAGTGGGAGTGTCCACCGAGATCAACACTGACTAGATCACACTACCCCAGTGTCTCCCCAGTGGACTGCACCAACAGGTAAACTGATCTAGTCAAACACTGCCCCTTGTGATGTCACAATGACAATTTGTCAGTCATATGACAATTTCGAAACGGCTTGTAATGGTTAATCACGCTCACATCTGGTGGTATAATCGGGTCCCGTTTAAAAACCTAAAACACTGCAAGTTGTTTTGGGTGAAAGCCTGCTGATAAATGACGCAATAGTAGTAGAAGGCGATGACGTTTACACAAGAAAGGGAAGGAAGAGATGCTGGAGTGAAATGGCAATGGAAGCAGAAAGGCTTCTAGTGCAAATGGGCCTGGAGACAAAAAAAGAGAGGGAAGCGGGAGGAGAGATTATAGACACAGAGCGCGGTGCCCAGGCCATGTCGACTCGTTGCGGCCCGTGGGGTGTATCCAGCCGTTGTCGTCGTCGTCGCCACGGCAATGAACATTCTCAGCGCGGTGTTCCAAATGTGACTAATGATTTGTCTTATGGAGCACTCCCCATCACATCCACTTAACTCTCGCTCTCTCTCTCCACCTCGCTCTCTCGTTTAACTCGCTTGTCCTCTTTCTCTCTCTCGCTCCCCCTCGCTCTCTCTATACATCTCTATCATTTTCGAGTTCTGTCTCCACTTGTGTTCTGTGTAGGCTAGCCGATAGCACGGCGGTAATATGGTGAGCCCAGTTGTTTAAGTCAACACCAAGTTATCCCAGGAAGTCAAACGCGCGTAATTGAGCGCATCTGTGCGCCGTTATTAGCCAGCAACACGTTTTCACATCAACCTTTAAGCCCTGCTTGCTTGGCATTCAACTAACCTATTAATCCTGCTCACCTGAGGAGCCAAAGAGGCTGGTGAAGAAATACAGGCCGTCAAAGAAACACTGTGTGCCGACAACAACAATGGGACTGTGTGTGTGTCTTAACAGGTTTCCTTCAATCATTGAGGCGAGCCCATGCCAACTAAATATTGCGCAACGCACAGCGGAACAGCCGAGGATAAATCTGTCAATGCCCCGGCCTGTTGCGGCGTACATCGAGTACGGGCTTATAGGGAGGAAGCGTCTTACATGTAGAGGAATTTATCAAAACCAAGATGGCCATGAGCGGTGGGGGTGGCACACTCTGAAGGACGCACAGATTTCCGATAAATGACTTGGCGTTATATATTATTATTCTTCACTCTTTCAGTCACTTGGCTGAGAGCTTTTATCCAAAGGGACTTGCAGTGGATGTGTTAGGAGCAGGTAGGTGGCATCTTGCTCAAGGATACCTGCCTACAGGTAAATTGCAGACGGTGGGGTTCACTTCAAACCCACAACGTTGGACTGCGGGATTCTAACACACCACAATGCAACAACATTGTGTTTTCAAGTGGCTTTTCAGTGTCCACGACGTTACAGTCGTTAGCTCAGGCTGTAGCGCTATGTGACTCAAGTTCACGTCTGAATAGTTTGCGGTAATGTCTCTCGGGGACTTGGTGAGGCCTATGTTTTCGACTTCGACTCGACATTTAAGCTTGTCGACATTTAAAGTTCAGTGTTTGGGGAAACTTCTGATCCATGTTTGTGTGACCAGGTGCGGGGGATTTTGTGGGCATTAAATGGGATTAAGTCTGGAAAGCGGAATCGTCCCCCTGCCTCCACAGACGCAAATCCTGCCACTCAGTTGAAATTGATCTGCTCTTCGTGTTCGCCGAGTGCTTAGCTCTGCCCGTTGCTGTGATGTGATTATTTACTCAATGTTTGTTTATTTATGTTCTTTCTTGACCTCTATTTTGTTGAGAAATCACCATGGAAACTGACTTTCTAACAAGAACTCGACATGAGAACTGATTTTAACCACATTATTTAGGCTAACGACTTGACATTTGGTCCGTTTTAATGACGATCTAATGTAAGAAGCCACATTGCACTGTTTCCTTCATCCCATCCATGCCTTAAATGTTTTCAGCGTACAAATAATGCTCTTAGTAATCACAGTACTCATTGTAACCGCCACATATTCTCTCCTTTCCTCCGCAGGTACTAAGAGGAGAGCTCCACTTGGATGCCTGAGACGTGACGGTAACCCCCACCCCGTCATCATGAACCGCAATAAGCGTGAAAAGGAGTACTACAGTTTAGACGTCGGCGACTCCACGTTTACGGTGCTCAAGCGCTACCAGAACCTCAGGCCCATCGGCTCCGGAGCACAGGGAATCGTCTGGTGAGTCCGGAGAAGATGTCCCCGTTTTTACCATCTGGTGGCCTATTGGGCTACTTGTGTTTGGTTGCGTTGTGTTGTGTTGTTTTGTTGTGGCGTTGTGCAGGCTACAGAGCGAAACACAATGTACTTGTCAATCTTCTGCCAATTTGGCTTTGTGTGATCAGCCTCGGAACACAAACTCCTTGGAACGTAAACTCTGACGTCTTGTAACAGGAGAACGTACTGTATGTTACAAGATGGTAATCGTGGGAGAGGGATGAGGATGTCGGAGATAATTTAACAATGAATGTGTGAACTCTTGGCTGTGGTTTACCGTGATTTTAGAACTGCTAAGGGGCACGATACAGCCTTGCGGGGCTTATTGCTTTTTATAATGCTTACTACATTAAATTAACCACATAGCAACAATTTTTTTATAGTTTATTGATAACAAATAATCGTTCTTCACACAATGTAGTTCTCCATGGAACTTTATAACTGGAAAAATATGCATTGTTTGTCAACAATCATTAAACTGGGATGAATGAGACCATCCCTGCTGGCGGTCAGACTGCTCGCCCCTCAGCCCTCCAACCATCACACTACGCTGGACCTGTTGCGCTGTGATTGATCGAGCCCTCGTTAGTTGTAGCCGACACACACTTGAGTCGATCAGAAAGACGCAGCAGCCTCTCCTGTGGCGGTGGCGGGTTTGCAACAAAATAGAAACTCGCAGGGAGCGCTGACGTCACATGATGTCTCACTGGCTCGACGGTTGGCGGTTGTGATTGGCTCTGGACTGGGTGAGATGCTGTTACTGAAGCGTTTTGTCACCGACTCCGTCCATAGGCCCGGAAGACCCTGCTGTCCGCTGTTCGTACCACCGGTCGACATAACGTGAATCATCTACATGCGACTCACTCGGCATGCTGAACACGCAACGCGAAATCTATACGACGCTAGAATGATATGGATCGTTGCACCAGTGTCGAGTCAGGTGTATTGATGAACGGTATCGCTGTTATGTATTGCATTAGCTTGCATCCTTCACCTCAAGTATGACGAGCACTTCATAATGAGTGACTCAGAGCTGTCTAGCTGACTTCCCCCCCCCCCAAGTCCTTTTTATTTTAGCATGATTAGCTTGATGTGTTTTCTAGCACCTCCCCATTCATCCTCGGATGCTGCAGCCGTCTCACTCACAAATTCACTGGTATCGCAAAGCCTGAAAAGCTGGCTATCTTACAAAGTGGCCCCGTCTGTCCGAGATGTACTTTGACACCCTATAGGCCCGCACTGTGCACATATGCTGCCTTTGCATTTTTCTGCGAATGGACTTTTCTGGGGGGGATTGGAATAACATGAATTGTCTATATAGGCGATGGTGATTGTGTGTGTGTGTGTGGTGTGTGTGTGTGTTGTTTATTTTGTATTATTCTCACTATGTTTGTCAAGGCTAAGTGGAGCAGGGCTGCATTATAGAACAAACACCGCTGTGTGTAATTGCACAATCCAGTTGGTCCTGAAACACAGACAAGTCACAAACAATGCGCTCTCTTCTGGTGGTGGTGGCGGGGGGGGGGGTAGCAGTAGTCACAACATCCAGGCTCCCTTGCAGAGAACCCAGGGCAGGCAGGCTCCTCATTTTGTAATGCAGCCCTAATAAATTACAGTTTCTTCACCAAGTCAGACAATGTGCTCCGCCTCCTCCTCCTCTTCTTCACATTTAACAAATACCCACATTAACCCGTCTGCAGTGTAGTACTTTAACCCGGCGATGGTGAGGGGCCCATCGGGAGTGGCAGGATTTCAATGAGCTCTGGTTCATCGCTACTCCGCATATTTTCGGGACACAAAAGAGCCATCTATGGACTTGTCTACTTAATGTAGCAATACACAAACAAGCAAACACAATGTGTACATCTGGACCGTGGGGACCTGATGCCAATATCGACTGGCATTAGATGCCTATACATCAGGGGTGATTGACCACATGCAAGCTAACCTGGCAGTGGGGGGGGGGGGGGGGGGGGTGGCAGGCTGGGTCATGCCGGGTCACGCCACCAATTGACGAAGGTCGACTTGGAGCTCGATGATAAACGGCCAGAGTGAAGGTGAACGAGCTACTAGACCTGCTGGAATCGGTTCCTGGGCGCTGCACTGTGGATGGGCTTAGATGGTTAAGGTTAAATGCAGAGATCACATTTTGTCGTTGTGCAACGATGACGAATAAAGTAGAATCTCGAATCTAGCAACAAGAAAGCCATCTAGTTTTCAGGCCCCCCCTTCTCATCGTGATGGTATGAGCTCTGAAACAACAAGATGAGACTGAAGGGGAGCTTGTCAACGCTGACAGAATACAAGTCAATAGTCAAAGCTGTGACTGAAAGTGATGCAGGGCAATGTAACCGTGTGGCTGTTTCTGCTTCTGCCTGTGTACAATAATGTTTCTTATGTGGTGTTGTTTTTAATGCGTTGTGCTTTATTGTGTGCAGCTGCTGTCTTGGCCAGCGCTTGTAAAAGAGAAAATATCTCGATGAGAGCAAACTGATAAAATAAAGGTTAAACAAATACAAAAACAAATAAAAGTTGTTTGTTTCTGTACGCATTTCAAACAGAAGTTAATCTTCAAGGGACAACTATTTTTTAAGATGCGACGTCGAGCCCGTCTCTTTATGGACCGGCCGTGAGGACGCCACCGTGGAGGCATGACATTTTGGTACGAATCGATGAAACAACCGTGAATCTCCTCTCCTCTCCTCCTCCTGCTCTCCTCCTCCTCCTCCTCCTCAGTTCTGCGTACGACCACAACCTAAGAGCGGAACGTGGCCATTAAGAAGCTGAGCCGGCCCCTTCCAGAACCAGACCCACGCAAGCGCGCCTACAGAGAGCTGGTGCTCATGAAATGTGTCAATCACAAGAACGTAAGTCATAGTCAAGGATCCCAACTGTAAAGTACCAGGCATTTTCCTTTGGGCTCAACAATTAGCCTAATTGAAATGCACGTGCACTATTGCAATGGCAGGAGCTGTGATAAAGGATCTGTTATAAGGCTAAAGTGTCTTTTGTGCTGCAGAGATTCCCTGGCTTTTTCTCTCCAGATGTAATAAAAACGTGTTTGTTTTTGTGGTACAGACCCAAAATGTCACATCCTGATTTTCCAGTCAAAATGAAAACTGTGCAAAAATCTTCCCCACTATAGTGAATCATATCGCAATATCTATCAAAAATAATCGCAAACATGGTTCTTCATCATTCAGCCCCAACAGGGATGTAGAATATAAATCAAATACTAGGTCTCTCTCTCTCTCTCAGTATCACTATCAAACACATATATTCGCAATGATTAGTTTAAGACTGTGGCAAGCCTCCTCTGTACTTAGTTTGTGTGCAGACGTTTTCTGTATGTTTACATGCTAGCATCTGCTAACACATGTATAATCAGGCCTATAAATGTGTTAATGTAGCTCCGTTCAGTGCCAGCAAAGTGTTTCACATCAAAGCGGTTAACATTGATTTGAAATGGATTTAACACATTAAAAATATTAAAGCAACGCAAAGGAAAAACTATTACTCGTACTGCTCCAAATCCTACTTCATGTGGTCTCTGGTATTGTCATTGTGGTAAATCCTCATATTACAAGGTCTCACGTGATTGGATGTGTCCACACGGTGTTTCATTCTGCTACGGATACGGACTCATGTGTCTGTTTTTTTTCTTCTTTTCGTTTGGGCAGATCATCGGCTTATTAAACGTGTTCACACCACAGAAGACGCTGGAGGAATTCCAAGATGTGTGAGTATTTGTTCACTCGTGCCGTTTCACACGAGTGCTGAGTGTTTTATTGCAAGTGTGAGGTGGCGTCTTTCTCATCGGATTGTATTGTAGGCGTTTCCAAATCTCTGATCTGTCCAAATTCATGCCAACTTGTACAGTATGTTCAAAGTGTTAGAGATATATCCCCATATAAGGGAATGGGGAGGGGGTCCCCATTCCCTTCCGGCTTAAATGTATGATGCATTTAATGTCTAGGATGGCAGAATGATTATCATTCTTCTGTGTTTGTATTCATCGTTTTGATGACAATTCACTTTAAATTCAGTCATTATTCCATTAGCGAGCTAACCAGCGACCTTATATCAAGAAATGCTGAATTCACACAACACGATTTTTCAGTTTCTCCGTGACTTACAACGTAGATTGTAGACAAGAGGACATGTCACGGATTCTTCGTTGTGAAATATCTTGGAATGTGTCACCCCCCCCCCCAAGCCGATCTGTTGCGTAGAGTGAAACCCACAACGACTTCAGGACACCTGATTTACAAGACAAGAGAGTCGTGCCACTGTATGTGCCACACAGTGATCTGGCAACTTTGAAAATGCGTAGGGGCTCAATCGGGGGTTATGTTAACGTTGCTTAATTTGGATGTGTGTTGAGATAGAGGGCGGGGAGGGATCTTGGTGAGGTCGGGGTGTGAGCTCGCCACACTGGATTAGCCAGCTGAACCAGGGGACAATCCGTGAAAGCTGGAGAACATTCTTCATCTTGGCTGCTTGGAGCTAATGTCTGCCATACATCACTCACAACAACACACGCTCAGTCCCATTGTCAAAAATGTAGTATTTATTAATTATCCTTTTTTGGACACACATAATTCTTAATATAATGCTTTTCCCGATATATTATAGATATGTTGTAGTGTTTAAGACACATTTTGGCATTGTGTGTCTGTATATGCATTTCACTGCATGTACACGTATGAATGCACAAGCATGTGATGAGTGTGTGTGTGCGTGTGTAAATATGTGTGTTGTCTCACAAATCAATGTCAGACAAGCTTAAATCTGGGTGAACGGGGCGTTTCACTTTCTTTCATTTCGACCAATCGTGTTACTCGAGGCGGGGATCTGCAAGCGTGTGATTGGCAAACACAAAATGGAATCGGGCCTATTACAATCCGCTTCTAAAAGCTTAATCCACTCGAGAACAAGGCGTAATTCCCCCCCCCCCCCCTAGATGTTCTGCTAACATTGTGTGTGTGTGTGTGTGTGTGTGTGTGTGTGTGTGTGTGTGTGTGTGTGTGTGTGTGTGTGTGTGTGTGTGTGTGTGTGTGTGTGTGTGTGTGTGTGTGTGTGTGTGTGTGTGTGTGTGTGTGTGTGTGTGTGTGTGTGTGTGTGTGTGTGTGGTGACGACAGGTACCTGGTCATGGAGCTGATGGACGCCAACCTGTGCCAGGTGATCCAGATGGAGCTGGACCACGAGAGGCTTTCCTACCTGCTCTACCAGATGCTGTGTGGCATCAAGCACCTGCACGCCGCCGGCATCATACACCGCGTGAGTCACGGTGACACACACACACACACACAGATTAGCACTCATGCGTACACACACGCACACACGCATAGCACCCATGCGTAGCACCCATGCGTGCACAACACAGGATAATACCAGGGGAGCTGGAGTCATTTCAGAAGTGCAGGGGCCAAACTGTAACTGTTCTTCCTCTTTTGTCAGCCTTTCTATTAAAAGCTTTTAGTTAGTCGCTTTAAATAACGGCTGTGTTGATTTAAATAAAAAGAATCTGCTACATTTGAAGATGGTCTCTCCCATATTGTCATTCTCAAAGTGTAAGGCTCAACCAACGTATAATATGCTGTCATCTGAACTTCACATGCATTCATGTGGTGTGTGGTGCATGTTCCTTTTCCTTTACCAAAGAGTGGATGGGCATGATAGATGCTGCTTTTACCGTAAGTATTGCAATATAGGGGCATTGGCAACGATAATATGATTCATGACTTCAAAACATGCGACAGAGTAGCCCCCTGGCCCTCCCTAGTTCCGGCTGCTCTGATATACACACACGCACGCACGCACACACGTGCACGCTACCCATGTACATGCAAATGTATGCTAACACACAGATTTGCATTCATTAGTGTCGCCATGTTGCCCAGCCTCTTGAGTTTATGAAAATACATTTTACATGCATGGCTCTCCGAAAATACCAGCCAAAGTAAGGTCATGTATTTCTAATTTTATATCAATGACCTCAAAACACACACACACACACACACACACACACACACACACACACACACACACACACACACACACACACACACACACACACACACACACAGAGTGGGCTTGTCAGAGAGTGGCTCTGCGAGACGTGAGGAGTAGCTTAGCTTAGCGCTCGCTCCCCTTGTCCTCCCAAGCGGAAGTAATGAGGCCCATAGGCTACGTGGCATTGCTAGTGAAAAAAGGGTCGCCAGATTCACAAGTCAGTTTTGTAGTTTCACGCTTTCTCCCTTTGCTGTCGCTTTATCTCCTTTGCGGCCAACAAGAAGAAAAAACTTGAATTGAATGAACCAAAACAGAGCGATATTAATCTTAATTGCAGTCTTTCAAAAGTCTTGACTGAAGTCGTTTGTCGTCTATTTTCATTTTTTTGTTCAGTTTTTCAACACATTGTATCATCCCAATCCCCCATCCCAACCCTAAATTCTAAAATCCCTCCGCAAGGCGCTAAGAGGCAGACTCTTCGGCCTGCTTGGTTTAAAGTACGGCAATTAAACATCGCCCGTCGGGCCAATGAGCCGCGTGATTTCTTTCGTTTCGGAAGCCAGCCGCTCCGAGCCGTTCTGCTGTTTTAATCCACGCGCAAAAACCGGCCCTCTTCTCAGAGACACCCTCCGGCGACTCGAAATGAAATGAGCTTGTCGTTTAGATTGTCTTCTTCTTTGGCTTTTTTCCCGCACGGAGGCGTCGACTTAATCAAGGCATGATGAGTCATATTCTAAACAGGCAGGTGAACCTCAGTCTGGAACGCAGGCACACACACACACACACCCTGAACGACATGCCTTACTTACAGCAAGGCATGGTCTCTGCCAGTGAATATAGGATCATACTAGGAATTCGGGTCAATACTTTTGAATGTTCTAAAACAGTTGATTGTACAACTAATGGTGCCTATGCATGCACAAAAAGCAAACAGTTTAATTTGAACATAAATGACAGCCATATCCAAAATCTCATGAATAAATCAGTAGGTTTAGGCTTAAAGGGGCCCTACTTTACCACCTGGTGGGATCACAAGTTGGGCAGTGTCCACCCAGACGGGATGATGGATAGATCGGTCTACCAACCAGTGGACCGGACCAACTGACTTATATATATTTTGACGTAGCTTGTAACAGCTGATCCATATCCCACCCAGTAGCATAATGGAGGTTCCTTTTCAAGTGTTATTGAACTTGGCTGTATTGGATCTAAATGGACATGTGCTCTATTTTGAGTAACACTGGCTATACTTCTCCCGTTGGACCCGGCAGGACCTGAAGCCCAGTAACATTGTGGTGAAGTCCGACTGCACGCTGAAGATCCTGGACTTCGGCCTGGCCCGGACCGCCGCCACAGGCCTCCTGATGACCCCCTACGTGGTCACCCGCTACTACCGCGCCCCCGAGGTCATCCTGGGCATGGGCTACCAGGCCAACGGTGAGTGGTTGGGGTTAGATGGTTGGTTGCTTGGTTGCTTGGTTGGCAGAGGGATGGACCAATGAGGAGCTACTTTGTCGCTGCCTGGCCTGCTGCTGCTGCTGCATACTCGCTTTCCCAGGGTTGGGGAGTTGAAGTGGCTTACTTTCACTCACTTATACTCTCACTCCTTCCACTCACATGCACACAGGTACACATACATGCTGCCACTCCACCTGTAAAGGTCCCACACAGAGGGAGGGAGGGGGATGTTTGCAGATTGGCAAGCAGTGCGTTGTGGGATGCTTCCTGTCCAGGGATCCCGGTGCCCGGCAGCTGTGGCTCATGCTTGATGTTTTATTGAAGGCGGCTGCGTGCGGTGCCTTGCGCTTGTTAAAAGAGAGACACACACACACACACACACACACACACACACACACACACACACACACACACACACACACACACACACACACACACTCCAACACACACATTTTGTCACATCTGCCGCGCGTTTCAGTCTGCACCTCGGAAAGCCTTTCCGTCTCATAAAAAGTCTGTGATTTCTGGAAGCTCACCTGTAAACACCTTGGCCATGCCGATCTAAATAATGCGTTTGCCACGATCCCTAGCTCCCTAGAGAAGTGGCATCTGGAGGCGGGACTCGTCTCGGTCCTTTAAAAAAAACCAAAAACCACTGACCTATATTTTTCCTGCTGACTTGTTGCTTTTAATTACCTTCTTTTATGCTGCTTGTTCTCTACTTCCTCTCTCCTCCTCCTCCCCCCTCTATGCTGCGCATATGTAGTGGATATTTGGGCTGTGGGCTGTATTATGGCAGAAATGGTTCGCCACAAAATCCTTTTTCCGGGAAGGGATTGTATCCTTGTGCTGCTCGCAGCGACGTCTTGTGTGTTCTAGTCAAACCGATGTGGCAGGAAGAGCAAAAAAGAAATTAGCCGCCCGCCAGAAGAAACGACTCAGTCCTGACTTCTGTATTGTCTTTTGTGTTTCATCTGTGAGCCATCGTGTTCCCCGAGCAAACTATGGGACATTCTATTTTGTGCATACGCTTGCAAGCTAGGAAACACACAGCTTTTTCTTGGTAGAAAACACACACACACACACACACACACACACACACACGCATGTATTTCCACACACACATGCACACCCCTACGCTGTGATGCTGTTGCTTGAAATAGAATTATAAATAGTTTGCTCTTTCATAACCACCAAAGGAATTGTGGGAGACGCCCTCCTTGTATCAAACTGCTTTCATGTGCGTGTACTAATGAGTTAAGTCATGTGTATATACACATATATTATATAAATGTATATAAATATATATATATTATATAAATGTGGATATATATATGTAAAGAAATAGAGGGGTTGTAATGTCCTGTTGTATTAAGGAAGTGATTTGTAGTTCATTAACCTGTAGATGGCAGATATATAAGGCTCCATTCGGGCTGGGCAATATGGCAAAATCTTCCATCCCAATATAGAACTGGTAAGTATAGTCTAGTATATAGTCTGGTAAGTTCAGAAAATAACCCTAACCCTTTACTGTAATGCAGCCTTTATATCTAGTCTCATATCACAATATCGATATATATTGCCCAGCCCTAGGTTACATATAACCCAAGTTAGATGAACCTATATGTATCTTCACAAATTCACCCATAATCTATCAAATTATACATGAATTGCAGTGAGAATACAGAGGGTGGTCCCATATACTGTATATATATATATATATTTTTTTTTGTATATATATATTTTTTACAGACTTAAGTCTCTAACGTGAATTTGATGGTAAATTCATTGACATACTGAGTCCTATGGGACGCTGACTCAGGTTTGGCACGCTCAATCACTGCATGGATTCCATTTATTTATTTCCCATTTTGTACTTCACAAACACCCAAGCATTACCGTTTATTTATTTGATTTGTCTTTTGATTTGTTATGTCGTCTGTCTGTGTTTCTGTTGTGGTTTCTTTGTACTCGTGTCCTGCATGCTAATTTGGTGGTTTTTGTCCATTCACTTTCAGTTGATGTCTGGTCTATTGGCTGCATCATGGCTGAAATGGTCCGCGGTAGTGTGTTGTTCCCAGGTACCGATCGTATCCTTAAAGTGGGGACCGCCGTCATCCACAGAACCCGACCAAAAACACGCACACACACACACACACCCCGTCTCTCGTCTCCAGCCCTTGCTCACACCTGTTAGGCGCCGCTGGGTCCCCCGAGAACCAGAGCTGTTGTTTATCCTGAGGAAAAGGTCATCCAGTTGGTGGAACGGTTGCAAATCTAACTGGTACAATGCATCCGTTGCCATAAAGAAGTTGAATCTTATCACGGTGCACATCTTCAGATTGTAAGATAATATTCACAGTAATACAGGCAGGATTTGTATGTAAAAAGGTTACCTGTTAAGGGACATTCATGTGGAAAAGAAGAAATGCAAAAGTGAATGTGAAATCGTTATCATGTAACTACCACATAGCTTGTCGTGTACCTTGTACACAGCAGAAGGGACGTAATTCCCATAATCCATCAAATCCTATAATTCCTGTTATGTTTGTAATCTTCCAGTGCTCCTCCCTGCCAAAAAAATTCTTTCCATCATGTATGTAGTTTTACTCTGGGAGATTGAGGCTGGATCTTTAGCGATTAAGTTGTGAACAACGCTTGTTTTGTCTAGTTGTCCATTTATGTTCAACCTTCATTCTTGTGAAGTCTCTGTATGTGTCCTCCTCACCCTACATCCACACTTCAGTATGTCGACTAATCCATTTTGCTGTTAAACCAGATTTAACTTTTGTGTATTCCATCCCCCATCCACGAGAAACACGTTGAAATCTGGTTGACCACTTCTCCTCCATCTAAAACCAAAACGGTATGTTGAGGGATGATTCAGGTACCAAACGCCAAACAAAACCAGTCGCTCAATTACTTCAAGGTTTATCTCCTGCAATCTCTCAACCCTGGATGCTAGCCCCTCCCCCTCCCCGAGGCCAGCCTATCGTTTGTCCCCTTAACCCCACGGCCCCCCGCCGCCAGACATCGACCAGTGGAACAAGGTGATCGAGCAGCTGGGCACGCCCTCGCAGGAGTTCCTCCTGAAGCTCAACCAGTCGGTGCGGACGTACGTGGAGAACCGGCCACGCTATGCCGGCTACAGCTTCGAGAAGCTCTTCCCCGACGTGCTGTTCCCCGCCGACTCTGAGCACAACAAGCTGAAAGGTAACGACCTTGGCGACATTTCCCTATGCATGCTGGGAAATCCTGGTGGCTTTTGGTCCGGATTTAACTTCATGCATTTCTTCATACTGTCCATGAAAACCACAGCAGCTGTGTCATGATGGTGGAATAATATCAGGGTTCCTGATATGACATGGGTCATTGAAAGTGCTTTAATTTTCCATATTTTGGAGAGAATTCTATATTGTGCAGAGAGTTGGAAACATCCACGTGGAAATAAAATATATCTAGGTGCTGTAAGGGAGAGCTAGAGGGATATTTCAGACAGAACACACAGAACACAACATTTCCTTCATAACATTTCCTTCATAACATTTCCACCCGGTTCCTGTTATTTCTTTCCCTCCCGTCCCAGCGAGCCAGGCCCGGGACCTGCTGTCCAAGATGCTGGTGATCGACGCGTCCAAGCGGATCTCCGTGGACGAGGCTCTGCAGCACCCCTACATCAACGTGTGGTACGACCCCACCGAGGTGGAGGCGGTAAGCAACGCGCCTTCTTCAACCCTGCGTGTGTGTGTCTGTCTGTCTCTCTCTGTGTGTGTGACGGATAACTTTTTCCTGTGCTAATTGCTAAACACTTTCACTCCTAGTGCCGAGCGAACGTTCTCAATATCAGAGGTATAACTGTCGATGACATGACTTCCCTTCATTACCGTGGCAATCAGAGGTTCTGACAGACGGTGGAACTTTTATTTTAAAATGTATTCTGAATCACCTGGCCTCATACAAGATGTGTGCTTAAATCGTGCATATGAGCGAAATTCTAGCATATTATTGCTTAAAATCACTGCAAATTGCATATATTATTGCAAAAAAGTAGATAAATACAGAGAAACTACAGATGAAATACCAAATAAGACCATCAACTCAACTGAGTACCATATAGTTATGACTGTTTTAGGTTGGTAACAACTCAGATTTACATAACTGCAGAAATCCTAGGAAAGTAGGCAGCCAAATTGTTAGAAACACCTCCTCTGTTATCCATCAATTCAAGTTGCTTATAAACCCTCTGTTTAATTTCGGACACTTCCTCCAGGTCCGGACACCACATTAACAGCGGTAGTTTTTCCCCTGAGCAGGCGATGCCAGGACTGACGCTGCTAAACGTGATGGGTTTTCATTGTCGATTCCAGAAAGGAGGACTTGAAGCTCTGCGCTAATTGTTGTTGGCCAGGTGCTTTCTTAATGAACGGCGCTTCTGCTGAAATGGGGCAGAACGGCTCCTTTACATCGCGTTTTTTGGGGCGTGAATGATGCTGATTCAGATTCCCTCATGAACGTGCACTCATTTATGAACATGTGGGATTTGTCATCTTTACGCAGCGTTTAGGGCAATTTCCTGCACTTACCAGCTAAGTTGGGAGAAGAATATGCAAATGTTCTCGTGTGATGAGCTCCAATGTCTCAAAACGGGCGAAAAGCGACAGAAAGTTAATCTTGCGAAACTAAAAGTTCAGCCGAAGGAAATATGGATGCGAATACAGGAGTTTTATTTCTCATGAAAAGTCAACTCTGGGTTTAAATGAATCTTCACATGTCTTATCTACTTATCTCTCAAACATGGAAAGACTGGAACCTCGCGGGAGTGCTGACTCTATATCTTAACAGCTGAACACACACAACCTCTCTCCGGCCAAGCGGAATCATTTTTATTGCAATACTTTCTTTCATCTGTCGTGAGTCTGGAGAAATCCTCGTGACAGACTCAGGAGTTGCTTTTTATGCGTTATCGCTGCTTCAGACGAGGGGGATTCTGAGCATTGTGTGTTCACTCTTGGCCAAGATTCCAGTTTCACAGACGAAAGCTGAAAGTGCAACACAGCATTTTGGAGAAGTTTAGGGTCTGTATTGTGTGGAGACCCATAGTCCTGGGTCAGGGCGGCACAATTACCGGCATATTAATTGTCATTCGCTAATTGTGGAAGGTCACAACGAATGGATGCAAAAAAAAAGACACAAATGTCTGCTTGTGTATGCTCATACAAAAACAGACGGCAAACTGTTAGAACCCGCCAATTGCTTTTGTATAAACAAATGTAAATGCAGTAAGCGCTCCAGAATTGCAATGGATAATCCAAATCACAATATCGGGCGAAATAATTGTAATTGTACATTTGTTCGGAATCGTGCAGCCCTATCCTGGTAGGATTGCTTCCTATGTGAACATCTGCCCAGAGGTGCCAGCCATGTGAAGCTCCTGTCTGTCTGTCTGTCTGTCTGTCTGTCTCACAGCCTCCACCACTCATAACGGACAAACAGCTGGACGAGAGAGAGCACACGGTGGAGGAATGGAAAGGTAGGTGCAGCTCTTCATCTTCATCTCTCTCTCTCTCTTCCTCTTCTTTTATTGTACACAAGATGGCCGCCACAGTTAATTAATGGACCTTTCCACCCTGTCAGTCACGCGGAGAATAATAACCAATAAGATTGCCTGATTTCTTAAGACGACGCCCCTTGCAATAGAGCCGTCATGATGTCCCACAAACAAAGCTTGTCCCGCGTTGTTGTGTTCATAGATTAGACTACAGCTACATTTAGTTAGAACAACATGGTTCTTAGATGCGCTTGGGGAACGTGCAATAATGGGGGGGGCGTTGTTTTTCAGTGGACATTACTAACATGCTGCAGAGCTGTGGTTGTGGGACATAGCAACAGTAACTAGGGGGGGCGGGACTTGCTGCTTGAATAGAGAAAGGTCCATTACCTCTTTATTTTTTGATCTTCCTTGTGTTATTTGGCTAACAAGCTTCACTTCCTCGTTCTTGGTCGTGTGTGCGTGTGTGTGTGTGTGTGTGTGTGTGTGTTACAGAGTTGATATACAAAGAAGTGGACTGGGAGGAGAGGACTAAAAACGGGGTGATCAGGGGACAGCCAGCCTCTCTAGGTTAGTAGACTCCACTGGTCACACGTGTTTAGCCTGTGGTGAGTACAGGTACAAGTCCTTAAGGAGCAGGTAAGGCTCGGGCACCTGCTCAAGGATGCTAAAGTAAGGATGCCAACCCCGATCACACCCAGAACAGACAGACGGACACTCTAGTAACCACCACACAACTTCCCCTCCCTTTTGAAGGGATATTTTAAAATAGACCTGAGACTAAAATGTTAAAGGTTTAACAAAAACTGAGCAGGGTCAGGGTTTCTATGTCTGTTTCGATGCTCCCACTCACTCAAGCAAGGCAGCCAATCGAAAACTACTATTAGTGTGCCACTTTTAAATAAGGAACAGACTCCTCGTATTTTACATACTTCCCCCCGACATTCTCCCCGTTTAGCAACTTTATACATTTTAGTTAAAAAGATAAAACGGCCAAAATAAACCACCTTGTTAGATCCAAACACATGGGGTTTTAACCAAAAACAAATGTCATGATTTTTGAGTGCATCTTCCTCAATGATGCCTTCAGGTTAGCAGGAATGAGAACACTGTGAATCGGACCCAGAACCTGTCTTGCCCCACGTGGCCGCATGTTGCCCCGCTCTCCCCCCCACCCCACCCCTTACCTTTCTGACCACCGCCCCTCGCCTCTGTATCTCATAGCACAGGTGCAGCAGTGAGCCATACCCCCCAGCGCCAGCACCACCCTCCCCCGTCCTCCGCCTCCGGTGTCTCCGACCCCAACCTCACCGCCCCCGCCGCCGGCAGCAGCCCGGAGACCGCCGCAGCTACTACTACTACGACGACAACAACATCAACATCCACAACAACATCAACCACCGCCACCAACGCTGGCCCGGGCGCTAGCGGCCTGCTGGGCTGCTGCAGATGACTATCAACAACAACAACAACAACAGAACGCAACGGCAACAAACACGACTTCCTAGATTTTTTTTTGCGGCCGGGATGATAGGCTCCACCCCCCACCCCACCCCGCCACCCACCTGAAGCAAGTCCCCAAGTCTACAAGCCAGACACTGGCCCCTCGCACAGCTCCGCCTCCTCTCTCTCATTCTACTGTTGTTCAGTCTTTAGTAGTGTAGCGCCGAGGCCAGTTTATCGGTAGCCATTTTGGTTCTTTCTTTCTTCTTTGTCTTCTTTTTTTAAGGACTTTGTTTGTTTTTTTACAATTACAGTGTTTTCTTTTTCTTTTGGAATTTCTGTTGACTTGAGTCCAGGCTTTAATTTATTGTGGCATCCTGTTTCAATGTTTTGAATCCTACGATGCAAATTTTTTATGATTTTTTGGTTCACGTTAATAGATGGTGAGAATTAAAAAAAAAAAGAAATATATTGAAAAACCTTGATGTGATCTATTTTTTATTTGACTTGTTTTTGTAAATCTTTCAGTTCATGTTTAAACTACTACTATTATGTCATGCCATATACATGTGGATTGAGTTTGTACAGAGCAATGGTAAATTTATTTTTTTCTTTTCAAAAAATAAGTTTGCGGTGAGCCATTTGAAATGTACTTCAACAAAAGATTGATCTTAATACTTCCGTATGACACGTTACCGTATTTTGTATCAAGGAAACAAATCTTTTTTTTTTTTTTTGAAAACCGTGCTTAGTTTATTATTTTTTTCATTTTTAAAGATTTGTTTGTATAAAGATAATAAGTATCTCCTCGTGAGTCACTACTACTACTACGTTCTTTACCCGTAAACACGTTTGTTTGGAAACTATATTTTTCTTTATTTTCATTTGTTAATGTTAAGTTTAGTCTTGACAGCTGCTGGCGATTTCAAAATGCTGTTTGATTTCCCGCTCTTTCCACCGTTTTACCCCTGCTGTGTGAGATGTAAGAATTGTACTATTTATTTGTTATTGTTTATTATTTTTTCCTTATTAGGCTATGTAATAGCACAGTGAGGTCCAGGGTGGGAGACGTGGTGCTTTGAACAACGCTTGTTTGTTTGTTTCTTGAGCTGAAAATAGGTTTAAAAAAAAAAAAAAAAAAAGAAAAGAATGGCAGTGGGCAGTGTTTAGTATCGTACTGATGGTCGATCTTCCCTTCATACAGCCCAGAGAATAGCTTTACACTTTTAACACTCAACCACTGCGCCAGAGGTTTGCTTTAAACAGGAATGTCACATTGATGGAAAAATATCACGCCGGGGGGGCCAGTGTGCTGTGAAGGGGGGCGTGGTTTAGTGTCAGCAGGTGAAACAAGGGAGGCGGAGCGGCAACATTCCTGAGATTGACGCAGCTGTAGGGGAAGCGCTTGATTAGACCGCTAGATATATATTGACACGTGTTTTACTCTCCCCACAGTAGGAGGCTGGGTTCGGACAACGAACCAGACCCAGAGTCCAGCTACTCCATAAGCCGAAGACCGGACGATATTAGAGAATCGTCTTATAATGTGTTGCTCAGTAAGTAGTTTGGCAGTACCCACGTAACAGCATGTTTCTTTTCACTTTACCAGAAACTGCTTTGATAGAATATCTCCATCATCCTCGTCCTCGGCTAGTTGAGCAGTCAACTAGCCGAGGACAAGACAATCTCATTTGCGTGTTAAATTCACTTCTCTATCTTGCACGAAATGTTGCATATGCCACTTTGTGGCTTTGATCAGGTCCGTTACTGGTAAGGGAGAGATATTGGGAAGCTGGGTTCAGACGGGAGTCGGGCTTGATGCGGTGCAGCTCTTTAATATTCACAAATAAACTTCCAAACGTTCGCCAGCTGGCATAACAAATGACAAGTCAACGCTCCAATATCATCCCGTCTTCGGGTTATGGAGTCGCCTTCGACTCTGCGTCTGGATCCTCGTCTGAACCCAGCTTCCCAATATATCGGTCTAATCAAGCTCAGCCGCTACATCTGCGTCAATCTCGGGAATATTGCCGCTCCGCCCCCCCTTGTTTCACCTGCTGACACTAAACCACGCCCCCTTCATACCACACAGATTATGGGATCTTTACAGATATGAAGAGAGGTTGCGAGCTTGGGTGAGGTTGACGTGTCAGTTGGGGGTGGACCTATACAGAGAATGTGCCAGTAAGTACGGAGGTGTGATGCTGAGGAGGCTTGTTGTTGAAGGTGTTGGATCTGGAGTGTTTAATGAGGGATGTGTATTGTGCGGCCAAAAGTGGAACTGTGTAAGTAAGAGTTTTAGATTTGTTTTGCTTCCTAATGCAAGATCCTTTTATTAGTAATATAACGGGATGTCTTTTTGGGCCGTTTTACGATAGTTTCTGATTTTAACTCAAGGGAGATTGACTGCGATTTTTAAACAAAAACACCCCTGGTTTCCATTGCATGGCAGACTTACTCTAATGCAAGATCTAAAGATATGAAAGATTGCAACAAAATCTCCCCTCTCAATGTCAAATGATTATTTACTGTATGCAATAATGGAGCCCTTCTTTGAGTGTATTTTATTTGTATTTGAAAGGAAAGTGCCTATTGTTTAAGTGTTCATTCCTGACTTCGTAGGAGGTGGTGCACTCGTTGGGCGCGGAGGGTTTTGGTAGGTAAGAAACGGCAGGTTACACATTTTAAAAATCAATCACGTAAGGTGGATATTCTTGCAAATGTATTGTATATTTTTCTACTGTTTCTTTTTCGTTATGTTTTGACCACAAAGTTGGAGACTGTAGTCCTTTACAGGGTAACCATTGTAATAACAAACATTTTATTTTCTCCTCAGTCATTTGAAAGGAGAAAAGTGGTTTTATCAAAGTCTTTCATTTCTTTTTTTTTTTTTTTTTCAAACACTAGGAAATCCTGATCCAGATTTTTGGTTGAGGTGAAATGCAATTTGTTGCTAATCTCCTTTTTCGCCTTTCTTGACATTTCGATTTTCTTTTGTTGTGCTCGTCATGCTAAATGGAAAGAGTACTTCTGAGGGTTACAAATACCCACCGTCACTTCACCTTATACTGCAGGGGTCTGCTTTTGAAAAGCCATCATTTGATAAGAATCTGCTATGAGGTACACATTTTTCTCCATATAATAGGCCTACCATTTGGGATGTACTGTTGAGAAATATCTGTTAATATCTTAACAGTACTTGTGAAAGGCAAATGCATAGAGGTGAATAGTTTTACAGTTGTAACTGTTTGGGGAGTATAATTTACCGCTTTTTTCACATAATGCTCAATTGATTTAATACCTTGACATTCCTTTTTAACTTCCGATTAATTAACAATGACAACAGGTTTCCTAACTGTTTAATTTTTTTTCAAGGATAGTGGTGACAGCACTAGCTAGCTAGCTTAGCTCCGTAGGCTTACAGACGAGTTTGCATTAGACTTGGCAACAACAGGTGCTCATTTTGTGCTATAATTGCAGGAATTTACAAATATATTGGCAAATAGAAAAATCCTTGATTTTTGAAGTGCTCTTATGATCCCAAGTTCCTGTTTTTTTTATTTGTATTTTAATTTAGGGTCACAATTGGAAATCTTTGTTTAGGGTGTTTTATTTTATTGGTAAAACCTAATCTTGATTTAATTTAAGGCTTTGATGGACTACCTCACTCAAAGTTTCTACCGGTTTTTGGACGGACACACTTGGTTATGGATTTGGACGGACTCAGTTACCTGCAGAATTAGCTATGGAAGACGTGTGAATAACATAAATATTATTTATTTATTTTGAAACTGTACTATTTTAGCAGACCTCTAGTTTTGTACATTATGTATACTTGTCCTAGAAGTAAAAACAAATGTTATATGTATATATTTTCCTCCCACTTTTTTCCCCGTTTATTTTGTATTTTATTTTTTAAGTGCAATACCTTCAGCAAAATTGTGCTAGTTGTAAGTTACGGCCCTAGCCACATTAGCTGTCTCCTGAAGGTAGAGAAAATGTTTGGTACTGTCAACACGTTTCTTTCTTTTTTTTTTTTAATGACTACATTTTTTCCCCTTTTAATTTTTTTGCTGTGACTTGTTTATAGTCATATTGCTATGTAATTAGTCTTACCGACCAATCAGATCCGGCCAGAGATCAATAAAAAAACAAAAAAAACAAACAAGATTTCTTCATCTTCATCATGGCCCTGAAGATCTTGATTCGGTTGTGTGGTAAGACGGAAATAATGTTAATATACAAAACCGGAAAAAAAAGTTTAAATACCAAAAAAATGAAAATTGTAAAAACTCGTTATATGTATGGTGCTGGTTTGTAATGTTTGCTAGTGACTCCAGCCATGCAAGTAGATTTAAGAGTTCTTGGTTTTGCGTGACACCCCCCCCCTCCTCCTCCCATGACATGCGACCAACAATGAAGTGCACTACTAGAATACAGGCACTGGGATCGGATGATGCCAACTCAGAAGAGAAAAAAAAAAAGACACACAAAAAAAACATGTACTGCAAATAAAGTAAAATACACTTTGAATCACTCGGGCGTTTCCGTGTTCTTAATTTACAGTGGACTGCTATTTTAATCAATGAAACTGTTCTTCCATTTACTGTACTTCGCAATGTGGCGTAAAGGTCAAGATTAGAATGACGACAATACTTTTTGGTTTGTTTGCAATCCCAACTCAGTCTTTTCAATCTTTTTTTTTTTCTTTCTCCTGTTTATTCATAGATTATTCATTCATTACAATAGTTGATCCATAATAAATAAGCACCATAGCTGCTCTGTGGAGACAGGGGAGAGTCATAAGTCCTGCACATTTTGCTTAAAAGGCCCCGTTTATTTATTTTTTTTTTACCACCGGGTGCGATGTTGATGAACCATTGCAAAGTCGACCCTATATTGACATCACAAGTGGGCCTGTCCACCCAGGTGTATGACGGTGGAACAATACAGAGGCCCTTTAACTTACGTTTCCAGTTCATGAAAATAAATAAAGCCGTAAATTGACAACTCCCGATATCCTCACTTGCAAACATTTACTCGTAAAGAGTTCCATTGAATAACATGTACTATATTGTTCTGTACAAAATATATTAAAATAGGAAAAGTAAAATATGACCTTTTCTTTCCCAACCAAAAGCACATTTTCAGTTTTAATTCATACTGGTTACAGAGCACCCCTTAAGAATCCCAGCTATCTGCACATTTGTTCAGACATAAGAGGCTGAGACGACTATTTAACCACATGCAACGCTTACAACACATGAATGCGTGAAAATAGGTGTTTCTGTATGACGGTGTGTGTTTTCGTATTTGAGGTCGATGTGGATTGCTTAGTAAGGAAGTTAACTTCTGTCTGTTGGTTAGTGATCAGAAGACGTTGGTGGTGGTGGTGGTGAAGTGGTACAAACTGATATCAACGGGAAAGGTTGACGTGTTGTGGGCAACTACAGTGATATTCTGTTCCCTAGCCTATTTTAAAATAAACGTTTCCATTGGGTTTCATTCACAACACGGTACATTCACGACTAAGATTACATTCTCAATTTAAAAAAACTCGGTTTCCATTCAGTACACAAAATCAGCTTCACAAGAAATGGCACCGTCCAGGTCAACTTAAGGTATTTCATTGTGTATTTCTGTTGAAAATTATTACCACTCTGAAATAGCGGGCAGCACTATTTTAGTTTCAGTATTTTCTTTTTTAAATAACAGTGGTTCCCTGAAGGCACAACCAGGAAATGCTATCGTTAACGGTGATGGCAGTGGTCAGCTTCCTGTGCCAAGACCAACATGGCTTCCAGTCTGGTGGTACCGGTCGTCGTACAGGTCAGCATCAAACACCAGAGTCTACGCTTTTGGTGGCTGGCGGGCGGGGTGGGGGGGGGGGCTTTGGTTATGGACTTTCAAGCAACCATCGCTTAATCTCATGTCTGGCTATTACTTGGCAGCATAGGCTAAATTGTAAATGCGTAAAAATGTCCCTGTTATAGTGTTAACGTTATCTTCAAACGGTATAATACGCCCTACGTCTGCGTCGGCGTAAACCAAAGAAAAAAAAAGAGGTTTCTGTTTGACAGAAGGGCCAAGGAATTTCACCGTTAGACGTGTGGTTGTTTAAAGCTAGGCACACAGCAATCCAGAATTAACCGTTGAGAAACACCTCCGCTTTTTTTGTTACTGCAGTTTTCGCTAAATCAATCTCCATTACTCTCCAAAAGTAGAATCTCACACTTTTATATTTCAGCAATCTCTGCAGTTTTAGTGTCGTGATGTGCACCAATTGACAACCCCTTGAGTCGGGGTACTGTTCCACGCAGGCATGGCTAGACGATGACCTTTTGGGGGGGTCGCTAAACAAGTAAGAGTAGCATTCCGTTGCTAGTGATCGTTCTAATTGATTCGGGAGGTCGTCTGCAGTAGTTGTCCGTAAGCTTAAGCTTTCAGGGAAGACTTCTACCGTGGCTATAGCGCTGTACAGCTGTACTCGGATGATTACGCAACAGTTTGCGTTCAACAGTGGGATCTCTCTTCATAGTTACTTCACGTAAATCCATTCCATCTCACCCTCTTCCAAACGGATACACACACAAGGACCCGACTTGCGGATGAAATCAGGTCCATGTGTGATTAATAACGGAACGCACAGAGTTTGTGGTCTCCTTGGTCTTCGTTCGCGGGGTTTAAGCAGCATTTCACACTCCACAACAGGGATTTTATTATTCTGGGCCAAGTAGTAGCCAGAGTCTATCCTTCCATTTATATATATATTTTTTACCTTTCATCGTCTTCCAATTCCCAACAAAATCCAGTTCACCTAACCTCAAAACTCCATGTTTTTGGAATCAGTGTCCTGCTGATTGGATGGGGCGGATTGAACCAGGAGACCCCCTGTCCTGGAATTGGACCCCAGAGGACCTCAGCCAGTGTTTTCCAGTGTGTGCAAAAGCCCAGTGGTGGTGTCTCCACCTCCAGGGACGCGCTATATGTCGCTCGTCCTTGCGCCCAGGGCCAGGTCGCCCAGGGTGGAGAAGAAGTCCTCCATCTCCTTCTCCAGGAGCTTGTTGCGGTTCTCGGCGTCCTCGCGCGCCCTCTCCGAGTTGCGAAGCTTGATCTCCAGCATGCGCTGCTTCTTCCTCTCCTGCTCCATCTCCTGCTCCAGCCGCTCCATCTGGGTGCACAGAGCCGCACTAGACTCCTCCAGCCTGCAGGGGGCGACAGAACACACATGTAACGCCTTCCTTACTTTTTTGTAAAAAAAATGTTAGATGTGAAACGATGACATTTGTGTTATTGTAACATTTATGGAAACTTCAAACCTTTAAAAATACACATTGTATCTCAAAGTAGCACTGCATTAATTCCTTTAATGGTAATGAATGGTCTATTAAATATTCAGAAACAATCAGAAACAGCTTTATTGCCTTAGATTTTGCAAACAAGGAATGTTCTTTTGTGCAATTGAATTCCACATTCCAATAGAATAAAAAAAAAATTGCAAACAATTCTAAAAAAGTAAATAAATATATATATAAAAAATAGGATTCAGCATTCAGTCTTACTTTTTGATCCGGGCCTCGTAGACGCCCTTCTGACCCCTCAGCTCGTCCCGGAGACCTTCCACCAGACTGCCCAGCGAGGGGGGGTCTCCGCCGTCCCCGACCTCTGACGTGTAAATGACCGGAATTATCACGGTCGCCGTGACGACCGCATTCCCGTTCTCGCCGCTCCCGCACACCTCCATGGCTTCGCAGCCGCAGCCGTTCCCCGTCCCTCCCTCACCTCCCTGATCCTCCTCCTCTTTCTGGCCGTCCGGCTCCGCCCCCGTTCCCGAGACGCCGCTGCTGCCACCGCCGCCGTTCTGATTGGCCACGGAAGCCGGCTCGCTGGCCCCCGAGTCGGGGCCGGAGATCTCGCAGGAGGAGGTGGACCAGGGCGTGCTGGCCACGCTGGGCACGCTGCCCATGCTCGACGAGGACGTGACGTTGTCATACGTGGAGAGCCGCTGCGAGGAGCCCGTGGAGTCGCGGTCCCTCGCCGAGCGCTCCCCCGAGGAGGTGCGCCGGTGGCCCCTCAGCGAGGACAGGCCGTTCATCAGCCAGTTGCCGCTACTCCCCCCGCCGCTGCTCCCGCTGCTGCTACTACTGCTGCTGCCTCCGCCACCACCTCCAACACCACCTCCACCACCACCACCGCCGCCGCTGGAAGACAAGCTGGCAGCGTCGGTGGTGGCGGTGGAGCCGGCGCCGCCGTGCTTGGCCGAGGGCTGGCCACGCGGCGTGGAGGAGGAGCTCTTGAAGGTGTACTTCCAGGAAGGCAGCGTCTTGGCTTGTTTGCTGGGACTGATCACCGTCTCTCCTCCGCCTCCTCCACCCTTCCCTGTGGAGGAGGATTGGCCCTGGAGTCTGGGAGCGGGGGGTGTGACGGCGGCGCACAGTTTGGCGTCCAGCGAGGAGGCGCTGCTGTTGAGGTCCACGTCGCCGGCGGCGGCGGGGGCGGCGTTGGACATCGGGCAGCTCTGGAGGTCCTCCTCAGAGATCCAGGCCCCCAGGCTGCGGTGCTGCAGCTGCTGCCCGGGCACGGTGAGCTCTGACTGGGGAGCGGTCAGCGCCTCCTGGTCCCTCCCTGAGTACAGACGGTGGTGGTCCCTGATGAGGATGGTCATCAGGTGCTGGACCAGTGATGTGCCTGAATGAAGAGGAAGAAAGAACACAACGCCATTGGTCCTTTGGATCGACAGCGGTAGCCAATGGGAATCAAATACTGCTAGTAGTATAGTACAGCACTGTACTAGTATTGTAAAAGGCATTTTTCTATCGATTTTAAAGATTTAAGCAAGATTTTATAGAAAATTCAAACACAAAGTCGTGACAACATAATCATAACATCTATTAAAATCTTGCATTTTGCTGTTTATTTGAATATCAAAAAATATATATGAACCTGCTCCTTTTGCTGTAAAGACTGGATATTTGATTCTTTGTTTATTTGCAGACTCCTTTTTCTTGGCTGTAGTCTACCGCCCTCCGGGCCCTTATTCAATCTTTGTGGATGAGTTCTCTGAGTTTGTGGCTGATCTTGCAACCTACTCTGACAATGTTCTGCGCTGGCCCCCCTGCTGGTGGAGCAGTGCGTGGACTTCCTGCGGGACCGGGGCCTGGACGAGGAGGGCCTCTTCCGCATGCCGGGCCAGGCCAACCTGGTCAAGGAGCTCCAGGAGGCCTTCGACTGCGGGGACAAGCCGCTGTTCGACAGGTAGGCCACCCGTCTGTCTGTCTGTCTGTCTGTCTGTTGTCCTAAGGCCTCTGTATGCTTCTTCCGAAATCGGCCAACCTAATTAAATGGGCCAGTTCTGTGGAACTATACAAGGTAGAAGTCGATTTCAAGCGATCGAATGAACGGTTGAAGGACAGACAGACATAGATACATCGAAGGACAGACTAGATACATACTGTACATGCACATAGAGAGATTCCTCTAATTATAGTAAGATGATGTCTATCTGTATATATCTATCTCGTTATCTATCCATCCATCTGTCTATTATCTCGTGTTAATCTATATGTGTGTATCCGTCTGCCCATCTATCCATCTATATAGCCTATATATATATATCTGTTTGCCGCTACATCTGTCTGCCTGCGTGTAGACGTTTACGATTAGAATGAGTGAGTGAATGAGTAAATGCAAAACTTCAGCCAAAACAGAAAGATCTATGATGTCTCTGTAGTGTTAATAAGCCCGGTGGCACCAGCAGGGGGCAGCAGAGCGGCCACTGTGTCAGCTGACTGTAACTCCAGCTGACTGTCACTCAATGTGCTCCTCCCCCCCCCCCCCCCCCACCCCTCCCCTGGTTGCAGTAACACGGACACCCACACGGTGGCGTCGCTGCTGAAGCTGTACCTGCGAGAGCTGCCCGAGCCCGTGGTCCCCTTCGCCAAGTACGACGACTTCCTGTCCTGCGCTCACCTGCTCGCCAAAGACGAGGAGGAGGTGTGTGTGTGTGTGTGTATATGTATGTGAATGTATGTGAAATGAATAAGTGTGTGTGCGTGTACAGTATGTGAATGCATGTGTGTGTGACATGATTCATGAGTTAAGCACGTGTCTAATACATCACTATCAGGGGGTCCAGGAGCTGGAAAAACAAGTGAACTCTCTACCTCTACCCAACTTCAACCTCCTGAAGTACATATGAAGGGGTCCAGGAGCTGGAAAAACAAGTGAACTCTCTACCTCTACCCAACTTCAACCTCCTGAAGTACATATGCAAGTAAGCCCTTTTTCTTTCCTATCTCACCAAAACTACAGTATGTCGTATCCAAGATTGTATTTTATTAACTTAGTTCATTCTCATTATTGTTTATTATCTCATTAGGTTTCTGGACGAGGTCCAGTCCCATTGTAACGAAAACAAGATGAGCGTCCAGAACTTGGCCACGGTGTTCGGGCCCAACATCCTGCGGCCCAAGATGGAGGATCCGGTCGCCATCATGGAAGGTGTGAGCCGTCGTCATAGCGACCGCAGCCGTGATCGACATCTCACACTTCACTCAGCACTAATGCATCGCACGTCAAGAGTCTGGAGTCCCCGCCGACCTCCTTATTAAACACTGCACTGCTATAGAAGAACATTCAACATTCAAGATGTTTAACGGTCACATACACATACAGGATATACAGGGAAAGGGAAAAAATGGCGATGCCCAGCGGAATGTGCAACAGAACAATGCAAATTCAATTCAATTCAATTCAATTTTATTTGTATAGCCCTTAATCACAAGACAGTCTCAAAGGGCTTTACAGGCCAGATTGTTATGGGCAAGAAACGACTCCCTTAATTAACAAGGAAGAAATCTCGAGGAGGAACCTCAGAGTGGGGGATCCCTCCTTCCAGGGATGGTTCAGAGTGCAATGGGTGTCATACGGGCATTTAAAAACAGGGGTAACAAAGCATGACAAAATGCAAATGACAAAGTACAAATAGTAAATGAAATAGTAATAATGTGATGGGTGCTGGCTGGAGAGCAAGCTGGTAGCCGTCAGGTGAGGTGGCCAGGTATCCAGTCACGATCACAGCAGCACCCTAGATAATGGAGACAACATGAAGGTTTAGATGGAGACACAGTAAGCAGGGCAACATACAAGGTATCCTTCAGCAACCTTAGTTTACCCATCGGCAGCTAGGGTAGGCTAGTGCTAACGGTATTGATTTAGCTGTAAATTAGAGCTGAGGGCACTTATCTAGCAGGCCAAAGGCGAGGGGTAAATAGGTGGTTTTAAGTCTCGCATTTAAATATATCAGCAGATCAGCCTCCCTGACTTTTACAGGGTGGCAGACTGTTTCGCCCTGGTTTCCTGCTGATTTTTTATTTACTTTTGGAATTGATAAAAGGCCAGCTCCTGTAGGACCGGAGCGGCGAAGAAGGACAATAGGGAAACCAATAAGGTCCTTTCAGGTACGATGGTTGCGACCCATTGAGGGTTTGTAGCGTAAGAAGTAGCACCTTAAAACTCTGCATCTGGCATTTTATTGGGAGCCAGTGGAGGGAAGTGAGACAATAGGAGTAATGTGTCCAAACTTCCTAGTTCTCGTTAAAAGTCTAGCAGGCAGCGTTCTGTACGAGCTGGGAGGCTTTTTGTAGTAGAGCTCGGTAGGCCAGAGAACAGTGCATTAACAGTAATCCAGTCTGGATGATATAAATTGCATGGATGAGTGTCTCTGCGTCCGCAGCGGATAGCATTGGTCTGATCTTGGGCAATGTTTTCTAAGATGAAAGAAAAGCAGTTCTGGTGATACTTTTGACATGCTGATCGAAAGAAAGCGTAGGATCAAGCAGAACACCAAAGAATTCTTGACGCAGGAGCTTTGGGCAATAGTGGATCCCTCAAGGCAGAGTGTGAACGTCATCAAGTTGTGATTGTTTATGCTTCGGGCCGAAGATAATCATCTCAGTTTTTCCCCGTGTTAAGCTGCAAGTAATTTTGGGACATCCATCTTTTGATCTGCAGCGAGGCAGGAATTCAACCTTTTTGGATCTGTTGGAGCCGGGGGGAGTCTTTTGATCCAATGGGAATGTAGATTTGGGTGTCGTCCGCATAGCAGTGAAAGCTAATGCCAAAGCTGCGAATAATATCGCCAAGAGGGAGCATTAGATTGCAAAGAGCAGTGGACCAAGGACCGACCCCTGGGGAACACCAAAAGCTTAAGTTGCAATGCTTCGATTTTGATCCTTTGCAGACAACAAATTGTGTTCTGTCTGAGAGGTAGGATCTAAAACCAGTGAAGAGCAGTGGCCTTTGATGCCGACGTAGTGTTCGAGACGCTCAAGGAGGATGCGATGGTCAATTGTGTCAAAAGCGGCCTGAGGTCAAGCAACACCATTCAGGGAGGCTTGCATTGCTGTCCATGCTAAGGAGGAGAATCGTTTACCACTCTGGTCACAGCGGTTTCAGTAGAGTATAGGCTCCTGAACCCAGACTGAAATGGTTCAAATAACTTGTTTGCCGTCAGATGATTGATGATTGGCTAGCTACAATTTTTCCAATACTTTAGAGAGGAAAGGAAGGTTAGAGATGGGCCGATAGCTGCTGAGAGCTTCGGCTGGTCGAGCCAGGCTTCTTGAAGTAGAGGTTTTACCACAGCACACTTAAAGCTAGAGGGAACTGAGCCTGTCGACAATGATAGGTTCATGATGTTTGAGCATAGCCGTTCAAACGTTGGTGGGAAAAGTTCTTTTAGAAACTTGGTAGGACAGGGTCGAGCAAACAGGTAGTCTGTTTAGATGCCTGTATTAGCTTGTCAAGCTCATCCAACGAGGATTGTGCTAAACTGCTTGGAAAGTAGCTTCAGGGAGAATGCGTGGCACCGCACCTGACGATGTTCAGGATGAGTGGCGAGAGACGCATCAATGTTCTTTCCTAATTGATTCGATCTTGTGATCAAAGAACTCCAGGAAGTTGCTCGCTGAGAGGAGGAGTCCAAGTTTGTGAGGTTGTTTTTGCGTCAGCTCTTTTACAGTGTCAAGAGGAACTTCGGGTTGTTCTTGTTTAAGTTGATGACACTGGAGAAGTAGGCATTTCTGGAGTTGGTTAGCGCAGTTTTGTAGCTAAGCAGGGCTGTCGTGCCATGCAAGGTGGAAAGACTTCAAGTTTAGTCGAGCGCCACTTGCGTTCAAGTTTTCTGCAGTCGCGTTTGAGGGTACGCGTGTCTTCGTTGAACCATGGTGCTGGTCTTTTTGCTTTCCGCTTTTAAACTACAAGAGGAGCAACAAAGTCGATGGCTGCGGATAAAGCGGTGTTAAACTCATTGGTGAGACAATCCACTGAACCCCTGAAGTCAGCAAAAGGAGCAAGTAACAGGGGGTAACTTATCTGCCATGGCTGTGGAGGTGTCAGGGGGTGATACGACGGCAGCTATAGGTAGCCTGGCGGTCGTCCTTGGGCAAGATACAACCACCTGGAAAGTTGAGCAGACAGTGATCGGAGAGAGCTGAAGTATAAGGAGAGACACTTAAATCTGTAACTTCAACTCCACGAGTCAGGACAAGGTCCAATGTGTTTCCACCGGTGTGGGTAGGTAGCTGAACATGCTGTGTGAATCCAAATGTGTCTATAATGGACAGAAAAGCTTTCGCAAGAGAGTCACATGGGTTATTCACATGGATGTTGAAATCCCCCATAAGCAGAACATTGTCAGAGTAGGTTGCAAGATCAGCCACAANACAGTGGCCGCTCTGCTGCCCCCTGCTGGTGCCACCGGGCTTATTAACACTACAGAGACATCATAGATCTTTCTGTTTTGGCTGAAGTTTTGCATTTACTCATTCACTCACTCATTCTAATCGTAAACGTCTACACGCAGGCAGACATTGACGGACAGATGTAGCGGCAAACAGATATATATATATATAGGCTATATAGATGGATAGATGGGCAGACGGATACAGACATATAGATTAACACGAGATAAGAGACAGATGGATGGATAGATAACGAGATAGATATATACAGATAGACATCATCTTACTATAATTAGCGGAATCTCTCTATATGTGCATGTACAGTATGTATCTAGTCTGTCCTTCGATGTATGTATGTCTGTCTGTCTGTCCTTCAACCGTTCATTCGATCGCTTGAAATCGACTTCTACCTTGTATAGTTCCACAGAACTGGCCCATTTAATTAGGTTGGCCGATTTCGGAAGAAGCATACAGAGGCCTTAGGACAACAGACAGACAGACGGGTGGCCTACCTGTCGAACAGCGGCTTGTCCCCGCAGTCGAAGGCCTCCTGGAGCTCCTTGACCAGGTTGGCCTGGCCTGGCATGCGGAAGAGGCCCTCCTCGTCCAGGCCCCGGTCCCGCAGGAAGTCCACGCACTGCTCCACCAGCAGGGGGGCCAGCCGGGGGCCAAACTTCTTCTCGTACTGCACCGTGTCCTCCAGACGCTGGCCGAAGATCCCTGCAGCGAGACGGAGAGA
The DNA here is from genome assembly GCA_002895965.2 of Coryphaenoides rupestris. Classification (NCBI taxonomy): domain Eukaryota; kingdom Metazoa; phylum Chordata; class Actinopteri; order Gadiformes; family Macrouridae; genus Coryphaenoides; species Coryphaenoides rupestris. The sequence continues at coordinate 28,356 of PIJE02000217.1, read as the reverse complement.
AACGTTCAGGCTTTTCTTGCATTCAGGCAAAAAAAATTACCTCATTAAGGAGCAGTTACAGGTTTTTGAAATTGGTCCAGTAAGAGCGAGATATTCCTCTGTAGGTAGCCTTTCCATAATGTTGTCAGACAATTATAATAATCTGAATCTGTTAGTGGCATGCAGCTATTATTATTATTTTGCAGATGTTTCGTGGCTGATGGCTGAAGCAATTTTGCTCAATACTGGACCAATTAAAACATTGTCTGCATTACGATACGATACCATACTATACAACTTTATGGTCAGTTCACACTCAAATGTATTTTGCAACCTTAGGCAGCTCCGTTCGAAACATTCACACACAGGTTGAACATACAGTAGCACACGTGACGCTGTTTATAGATGTACAATACACGTGACAATTACACAAATCCCATCATATCCTCTGGATTCAGGTCTCACTTAGCAGCACACTGGTTTTGGTTTAGCAGCAGGATAGACTGATGTATAAAAGAGTTCTTCAGCCTGTTGCATTTACATGGAGGGATTTAGAGAAAAGACTCTAAATCACCTATTGGTGGGCAGAAGATGGTATTCTCTGTATAAAACATGCAAGGAGTCAGAAGAGAAGTCTAAGCATACTTGTGAGTTGCTTGAAAGGACTGTGCCACAGGTTGGCCAATAATCTCAGTCACTAATTAGTTACTTAGACCCAACATGATGGGAAAATAGGTTCAGGTTGAAAAATCCTGAACATCTTGGTCAGGCACACCTCCAGGTAGACTGTGGACATTGAGGAATCGAACGCAGCACCTTTTGGTGGGCAGTGGAACACCAACTACTGCACTGTATCTACTCCCCCCTTCCAAGATTGAATCTGGAATATTCATTTGTCAGTTACCTTGTTTATTTGCTACTTGTCATTCTTTACATCCCAAAATCCAGGAAAGAAAAATGAAAGATGAAAGAACGTCCTGAAATATTACGATGTGGAGACTTTTTCACATTTTTGCACGACCCACCATAGTATTGCTCTAAGTAATTGCTCTTACTTGTCACTTTTTACTGTACTTATTAGGTACTTATCTCAGTATTCCATTGTACTTGTGACGTACTGTATGGCAATAAAGGAATGTTGAATCTTGAACAGTCCATTGTTTTCTTCGTAGAAATACAAAAACATATTCAACCAAAAGACACACAGAGCTAGTGGTTGTTTTAACTGATCGGGCTCACGAGGAGCGATCCACGGGGTCCCCAGAGGGACAAAAACAGAGCGTCCACTGGGAGGCGGGCGGGCCGACTGGGCTGTACCTGCTGAGTGGACGCAGCAGTCGCAGGCGGCGGAGACGTCCCAGTAGTCGTGGTACGCGGCCGCGGAGCACGGAGAGCACAGCAGCCCGGCGCGCTTCTCGTACATCGCGCGGCATTTCCCCGCCACCGACGGCCCCGCCGCGTGACCGTTCCACTCGGAGACGTGGCTCCAAGCGGCCCTCATGGAGACGACGCCACGTCCCACTTTGTTCGCCGAAAAAACTGGGCTTCAAACTCCGGGACGGCGAGGAGAAGAAGACACAAGCCCGTGGGTGGGTGGGCGGGCGGGTGGGCGGGAAAGTGGGCAGGAGAGGCTGTCAAACGAACAGCTGACGTCGAGCCCAGAAGAAGCGAAGGAGGGAAGCCAGACTTGGGGGGTCAGCGGGGTGCGACCCCCCCCGGTGTTAACGACACTTCTCTATTTTGGCGACGGCGGCGGGTTCTATAGGCTGACTGAGTGACATCCGAAAAATGCCAACGAAAGAAGAAGACAGCTTCAACCTAATGTAATGTATGACAAAAACCGAAAACCTAAAAACATAGCATATACACGTACTGTATATATATAGGCCTACTGCACTGTCTCTCATCAGTGTGTGAGTTTTGCATCATACCCTATTAATACACAATAACATGGATGATTGAAAGTGCTCACATTAGCATTAGCTCACATGTACCACAGCCTCTCACCCTGGAGCTAACACGCTGTGAGTGGTAAGACCGTCACACTGTGTCAAAGAGAAGTGTTGAAGCGCACACGTGTATGTTGCACTTATATCCATACTGTACTTGGCTTATCAGTGTGTGAGAGTTTACGATCCTACTATTAATACGACGTAATGTAACACCTACCCCCCCCCGCAGACGCAACGCCCTCCCCACCCCACCCCCCAGCTGTCAGTCACCGGCCAGTTGACTCCCAGCCACCCCTTGTTGTATTTCTGGACTGCTGTCAAGTGCAGAGACACACTGCAGGCCAGACCCAGACCAGGACCTGGGTGCGTGTGAACTCGATCCTATACTTCCAGGGGGTCTCCAACAGCAGGACACAGGTGGACGTTGTTGAATAAACCGTTCTTTTGCAGAAGTTTGAAGTTGTTTTGTTGACAGAGCAGGTGGTATAAAACCACTAGCTCTCTCTCTGTGTGTGTGGGGTGGTGATGGCTGGTTGAACCGGCGGTGTATTGATTAACCAGTGCACCACAGGTGTGCAGACTCACCCCCTCAGCCCCCAGACTCTAATCAGCCTGACTCGGGACAGATGAGGCTGCTTAAACCAGCCACCAATCACACACACACACACACTCCATCAGTGAGAAAACCTTAAAACATAGAGAATCCTATCTACATGTGTGTGGTCACGGCCTGAGCCCAAATTGTCCCACCATTGCCCATTCCCGGTGGAAGGAGAGGTGACTAGGTCGTGAACTCCTACCTCCAGGGTCTTGTGCGGTGGATGGTGGATGGTGGATGGTTAGGGGGGGGGTGTGGGTTGGGTTAGTGTGAGCTTACCTCCTCCGAAGGGGGCCCAGATGACCCTGCGGATGGCCCGGACCCAGTCGTCCATGTCGCTCTGGGAGTTGGCCATTAGCAGGAATGCCTCGTGGCTCATGGCCGCCCTGTCCTTCTCCCCGGATCCACCTGGAGGAGGGGGCGGGGTGGGAGAGAGAGTCAGAACGGATGGATGGGCAGACAGACTGAAACATGGATAGATGGACTGAAAGACAGGCAGACAAGAGGACGGACAAAGGGAGACAGACAGAAGGACAGACAAATGGGAGGACGTACAAAGGGAGACAGACAGACAGACAGAAGGACAGACAGGAGGTCTCCCGGACAAACAGACAGACAGGAGGACAGACAAAGGTAGACAGACAGACAGAAGGACAGACAGGCGAGAGGACTGACAGAGAGAGACAGACAGGTGAGAGACAGACAGACAGGAGGACACACAGACGGGAGAGAGGCAGCCGCACAGACAAACAGACAGACAGAAAGACAGATAGACAGGCGACAGACAGGAGGACATAGACAGAAGAGAGCCGAGGGAACAGGTCCATGAGGGAGAGGCTGAGAGAAAACAACCAAACAACCAACCCATCATTAACACAAATAAATATAATACACATGTAATGATGGGAGACGTGAGCGGTGTGTGAGTTTAAACCCGCACGATGTGACTTATGAAGATGGCTGAAGTGAAAAGGTAATTAAAGTTTATATCCCAGTGATTTAGTCTTAGATTTGACTCATTTAGCATTCAACCTCTGACACAGATGACAAGAAATTGCATCATATTTTATCTTTGTCAGCTTATATTCATGAAGATACAACAGGAATATTCATCTAAAAACATATAAAAGAGTTTCAACTGGCTGAGTTGGACCTCACAACGTACGCACGTCAATTTGCGTTCTCTTGACAAAGAAACGGAGAAGCATGAGTCTGAATGTATGAATGGGAAAGCCGGACACATCTTGGATTGCTGCTGTCTGCTCGCCTATTTCTGGGAGCTGGAGACCAGACTACAATTGTGGCACTCAAGTGAAGGAAGATCCTTTCTTATAATAGCCGCGGTCACACGATAGTTCGAACTGTTGTCTGTATTGTACTCATTGACCTATAACTGGGAGTTTAATATCTATTCAAATGTCTGGCAATCTGCATACCAAGCCACGTGTCTTTAATATCCTCCGAGTTGAAGGGCCACGGTGCTGTACGACCACTAGATGGCTCTACTGGTTCACATGAAACGTTAATGTGCGTTTATGTTCCATTATAATGAAGCATACATGATAAGGGAACCCATTCAGAGAGAGAGGAAATG
>PIJE02000217.1:5000-22500 GCA_002895965.2 Coryphaenoides rupestris | reverse complement strand
GTNAGACAGACAGAAGGACAGACAGGAGGTCTCCCGGACAAACAGACAGACAGGAGGACAGACAAAGGTAGACAGACAGACAGAAGGACAGACAGGCGAGAGGACTGACAGAGAGAGACAGACAGGTGAGAGACAGACAGACAGGAGGACACACAGACGGGAGAGAGGCAGCCGCACAGACAAACAGACAGACAGAAAGACAGATAGACAGGCGACAGACAGGAGGACATAGACAGAAGAGAGCCGAGGGAACAGGTCCATGAGGGAGAGGCTGAGAGAAAACAACCAAACAACCAACCCATCATTAACACAAATAAATATAATACACATGTAATGATGGGAGACGTGAGCGGTGTGTGAGTTTAAACCCGCACGATGTGACTTATGAAGATGGCTGAAGTGAAAAGGTAATTAAAGTTTATATCCCAGTGATTTAGTCTTAGATTTGACTCATTTAGCATTCAACCTCTGACACAGATGACAAGAAATTGCATCATATTTTATCTTTGTCAGCTTATATTCATGAAGATACAACAGGAATATTCATCTAAAAACATATAAAAGAGTTTCAACTGGCTGAGTTGGACCTCACAACGTACGCACGTCAATTTGCGTTCTCTTGACAAAGAAACAGAGAAGCATGAGTCTGAATGTATGAATGGGAAAGCCGGACACGTCTTGGATTGCTGCTGTCTGCTCGCCTATTTTCTGGGAGCTGGGAGACCAGACTACAATTGTGGCACTCAAGTGAAGGAAGATCCTTCTTATAATAGCGCGGTCACACGATAGTTCGAACTGTTGTCTGTATTGTACTCATTGACCTATAACTGGGAGTTTAATATCTATTCAAATGTCTGGCAATCTGCATACCAAGCCACGTGTCTTTAATATCCTCCGAGTTGAAGGGCCACGGTGCTGTACGACCACTAGATGGCTCTACTGTTTCACATGAAATGTTAATGTGCGTTTATGTTCCATTATAATGAAGCATACATGATAAGGGAACCCATTCAGAGAGACCTTGAGGAAATGCAAAAGTGCAGAGCTTAAAGGTATGGTAAGGTATATGTAAGAATCAAGTGCATTCTGAGCTCTGTGGGTTGAGACAATAACAATGAGGAACTAATGTTAGTTCTAATCATAATTAAACATTGTACACATTTAAAAAAGCTATGAAATATACAGCATATATCTTTTTTTTATTACCTACGCTTACATGTCACTTTGTTCCTTTTTCCCGCTAAATCCAACCCGACTCAAATATAAGAGAAATCATCCCAAAAGCTGTTCTACAACAGAGAGAGTCGGGAAGCTCTCATGTTTTCAACTTCAACCACAACCTGCTCACTAACTGGTGATTTAAAGTGATTTGTTCTGTAAAATCCTACATGTAGTCCCTGAACCGATTCATTATTCTTACATACATGAACCTTTAACAAGATGAGAGGGCAGAAAAAATTGTATGTAGGCCTGTCTGTGACTTGAATTGGGAATTTATAAGACAGTGGTTTCATTGTTTTTGATTGTAGTCGGTCGCAGGTGCAGGACACAGGACACAGGACACAGACAGAAGAGAGTTCAGAAGAGATACAGGTGCTGTTATCCAAAGTGACTTGCAGCAGGTGGAGGTAAGTCATCTTCAGCCTGAATCCCCTGTCAACGAACGGGGATGCGAACACTTCATGCTGGGTGCCCAGCCATGCGGGGTCACCCTGGGTTTGGTGCTGTTGAGTCATTCAACTGAGAGGAGGAATTACAAATATAAACAGTAGCGCCATAAAGCTAAGTGCCCCTTCCAGCCAGCTCGGGCAATTCACACTGAAACGATGAACAGCACCACAGGCACAACACACACACACACACACCACACACACACCACACATGCACGCACCAACACACACACAACACACACACACACATTCAGACACCACTTTCATTTGAAATGCGCACATATAGACTCAAGCACGTAGACACCACACATGCCAGCGTGCCACACAACACACACACACACACACACACACACACACACACACACACACGCACGCACGTCTGAAGTGCACGCACACACACTCAAGCATACAGACAGCCACACACACACATGCTAGCACACACACAAAGGGATACACACACACACACACACACACATTTGTCTGAAATGCGTGCACACACACAAAACATACTCTTTTGTCTGAAGTGCACACGCACACAACACCACACACACACACACACACACACACACACACGTTGGTCGGAAGTCCATTACTGTGAATGACCATGAAAAGCAATTTAATTTTCTCTAAATGCATAATGATAAGTGCAATACATGATTAGCACTTGCAGTTCATTTGCCAGCCACAGAGACATTATTTATAAGAGACATAACCACGGAGGAGGCACTGCATCAACCTCACGTTTTATTTCCATGGCGGCCAGCGCAGCGGCAGTGTTGCCAGAATACTCCTCGTGCCCTTACAAGCCTTTTTGAAACGACAGCTTAATCTTAACGGACAGACCGACACGGAGAGATTGGAGCGGGAGGACTGATTTGTACATTTAGAGAGAGAGAGAGAGAGAGAAGACCGAGAGAGAGGAGAGCAGAGAGAGAGAGATAGAGAGAGAGGTGCTTGGCTAATGTTTTGTCACAATTGATGATGTTCTTTGTATCAGTAGAAGTGAGAAGTGAGACAATAGTCTGTAACAGCAGCTAGTTCATTTCTCTCTCTCTCTCTCCTCTCTCTTCTCTCTCTTTCTCTCTCTATTTATTTATTCATTACACTCTATCCCTTGGGCTGTTCCTGTTTGTCGGGAAATGATAAGAGAGATTAAGGAAGCTTTTGGAAATCAAAAGCTCCGAATAAACACAAGCAGAGACCAGACCGGCAGGAGCCAGTTCTCCATGCTTTCACGACGGACACACTCACACACACGCACGTGCGCACACACACACACACACACACACACACACACACACACGCACGTACACACACACACACACACACACACACACACACACACACCTGCGTGCACACACACACACACACACACACCTGCGTGCACACACATACACACACACAGCATTACATTGTAGTCAAGACAAGGCAAAATAATCGAAACACAAGTCAAAGGAAAGGGATTAGTGAGATGTGTGTGAGGCCCCCCTGCGGAGACCACGGGAAAAGACTGCATGGGGGAGGTGGCAGTGTAAGGCTGTGTGAGGTGTTGGATGTTTCCTTCTGAAAATTATTCACGTTTTCACACTGAAAAACGTGTGTCTGGGGTCTCCCTGGTTCCCGCTTAAATGGAATGAATATAATTTCCTGGAGCTCTGTATGGGGTGTGTGTGTGTGTGTGTGTGTGTGTGTGTGTGTGTGTGTGGGGGGTTGTGTGTGTGTGCGTGCGTGCGTGTCATTGTAAAATGTTAGATAATTTCCTCTGTGACAGTGTAATTTGCCGTGAAGTCTAATGGTGTAATTCGGGTTCATTAATGCGGATGTCTCTCTCTCGTCAAATATACAGACGACTCCCTAGCCAGGGAGAGTTAGGCCTAATGCCCGCGTGTCGCTTGTAAACCTGCTGCCTTTGTGCATTTTTAAATACGTCTCTTGAATTAAAGGTGCTGTAGGTAAGATTTAAGAGCTATTATTCGAGTGTAATTTGTTATAAATGCCATAGCCATCCATCGGCTATTATTGAGTGAAATGCACGGTGAGAACGTCTGTTTCAAGATGACTGCGCCGGCCCCTGTATGAGACAAGTTCGATTTTATTCCGCTCCTGGGTCATTTCTGACCAATCGGGACATCTCTTCTGTGATTGCATCGTGGAATCCATCTTGCCTGCAAATAAGATCTTGTATTGGGCACGTTCTGTCTGAGCCTGGCATGGGCTGCGTTCATAAAACCGCCATTTTCTTCGTAAGCTGTCTGTTTATATGTAAACTAATCCTTTGAGTTGTTTGTTTGAATGACAAAAAAGCTGTTCATAATTATGCACAGGATCTTAATGCGTGCACCACACACACACACGTGTTACAATGTATGATATTATGGAATGATACCGATTGATACATAAGGTTTAAGGTTGCAAAGCTTCTCAGTGGCGGCAATTTTTTTTTTGTTTCAAAATCCTGCTTGTTCTCCGCACTTTCATGTTCTCTCTCTCTCTCCTCTCTCTCTATGTCTCTCTCTCTTACAACTCTCGTATCTTACCGACTGCTTCTTTAACTGACTCCTACGTTTCTGGGTGAATTTTCGCTCCAAGTCACAGAAGCAAATAGCCCTGAAAGATAACCTCCATTTGAAAAGGGCCAGTGCAAAATAAACTACAGTAACTTAGTAAAATATAATTTTGGGATTGAACATTGCGTTCAATCCCATTAGGCCACAGAACTGCTAAATCTTTCAGTTTTACTAGAACATAGCTTGTGTTCTTCTTACCATGTGACCACCATCACGGTGTGTGTGTGTGTGTGTGTGTGTGTGTGTGTGTGTGTGTGTGTGTGTGTGTTGTGTGGTGTGGTGGTGTGTGTGTGTGTGTGTGTTGTACTAAAGAGGCTGAGGGCTTTGAGCAAACAGCTCCTATACTCCTCTGGTGTCTCTCTCACTTCTCACCCGGGTGCCACCACACACACACACACACACACACACACACACACACACACACACACACACACACACACACACAACACACACACACACACACACACACACACACACACACACACACACACACACACACAGCACACACACACACAACACACACACACACACACACACACACACACAACACACACACACACAACTGCTGACCCGTAGCCTGCCGGGTAGCAGCAGCACTGCTAACCTGCTAGCTAGCACGCCTGCTCGCTCATATGCCAATCGTGGTGAGTGAGATGAATAGGTAAGGAAGAGAGAGACAGAGAGAGAGACAGAGAGAGAGAGGGGAGAGGGGAGAGAGGAGAGAGAGAGAGAGAGAGAGAGAAGAGAGGAGAGAGAGGAGAGAGAGAGAGAGAGAGAGAGAGAAGAGAGATTGAGAGGGGGGGGGTGAGAGAAAGAGAGAGAAGAGAGAGGAGAGAGAGAGAGAGAGAGAGACGAGAGAGAGAGAGAGAGAGAGAGGAGAGGTAAGGAAGAGAGAGAGGAGAGGGAGGGAGGGAGTGAGGGTGAGAGAGACGGAGAGAGAGAGAGTGAGAGAGGGGAGGGGGGGAGAGAGAGGGGAGAGAGAGAGAGGGGAGGGAGTGAGGGGGAGAGAGACGAGAGAGAGGAGAGTGAGAGAGGGGGAGGGGGGGAGAGAGAGAGGGGGGAAGAGAGAGAGATGAGGGGGAAGGAGAGAGAGATTGAAATGAGAGAGAGAGGGGGAGAGAGAGAGAGAGATTTACCACTCGCTTTGGCAATGTAAATGTATGTTTCCCATGCCAATAAAGTTCTTCAAATTGAATTGAATTGAATTGAGGAGAGAGAGAGAGAGGGGGGGGGAGAGAGCGAGGGAACAACAAAGTAGTACAATAAATAATCTGGTTGAAGTGAAAACAGTTGTAATATATAATATAATATAATAATAATGTTATTCCCTCATTATTATTCTCCCACAGCTACGGATCAAAGAAAGCGGTCAAGTTCATGGTTAATATTTGTATAATTGCTTTTAGTGTCGTGGCTACGGCCCAACGTGTAACTCTAGCCAGCACCACCTGTACACAGTCACTCAAAATGTCAGCCTCTCTTTGTCTCACCAGATGTGTCAATAAAGTTTAATCGTGTGGTCATTGCCAGATGTGTCACTCAAACTAAAATCAATGGGATTATCTATCGCAGACAAGTGGTAACTGCAGCGCCATTGGCCAACAAAGCGGGCAGAGAGACCACCTGACACGGCTCCCTGTTTTGATTGGCTCTACCTGCTCTAGGTTTAAATTATGATTACAACTAACATTAGTTTCTGATTGCTGATTGTGAAGTATAAAAAAACAAGTTTACAACATCAATGTTTCTGCTGCTGTTCTTAAAGTTAATGTTTAATGTTTTTTTTATATTAACACTACAATCGGTGGCAAGCTGGTGTAGAGGAAGTAAATTATATTAACAATGGATTTTTAATTCAGCCAAAACACACACACACACACACACACACACACACACACACACACACACACACACACACACACACACACACAAATGTTGCAGATTCTTCCTCACAATATCTCTTATGGGTCAAGTGCCAGAAATAGTATGATTTCAAATATGAAACACATTAGAGAATTCGATGCACGTGAGACGGTAGTCTCCGGTTGGGTGCATTCCAATAGAAAGATTCCCCTGATAGGAGACACAGTGATTCTCCACCTGGCTGCGCTCCATTGTGTACGGTGTGGGCCGCTCCGGCGTGCACAATCAGGAGGCGATTGTGTTGCTCCTCTGGGGAGGAACTCTGAACGTACTCGAGATGAACTGATCCGCTCCTGGACCAAATTAATTCACCGTGGTCACATTACAACACCCACTCCTCATCACAGATCTATACATTACAGTGTGTATAGTTTATAGTGTAAAACGTTCCCGGGTTTCGAATACCTAAACAGTTCACAGTCTATCCCCCCCATACCTGCTCCTTAATATCTTAATCCATTAATCCATGTCCTATATTGTTATAGGACTCTATTAGGCTTATACACTATCCATTTATTATTCTATAGTTTTTATTCAATACCATTGCCAACTTTTTTTACTAAATATATCTTACCTCTATTGTTTTTCTATTAGGCTTATACACTGTACATGTATATTCTATTGTTTTTATTCTTATGTTGTTGGTCTTTTTGAGCAACCTCTGGCACAAGAATTTCCTTCGGGATGAATAAAGTTGAACAAAGAATGATGTTATCTTATCTTATCTTAATGACGTGTATCTGAATCCACTGTAAGTCACTTACAAATACAATGTCTCCGCTCACCTGACTAACCAGTAAGTCAACACATCGATGCTTTGAACAAGATGGGCGCTCCTCTTGGTTTTACCTTGAAGGTGTTCTTTCTTTAGTCTCCCTGGTTTGCAGCAGGCGAGCCCCATGGCTGGGGACCAGGGGCCCGGTTGGGTGGGTGGGTGGGTGGGGGGGGGGGGCCTGGGGCTCGGGGGGCCCGACCTCGGCACAGTGTTTGAGGGGCTAACGCCGACCCATGGCGCTTCGGTCCCCCGTGAGCAGGAAGCCCCCGTTACAAATGATATCCATCCAGGTGGCCGGTGTGGCACGGAGAGAGGCACGAGCGGCTAGCTAATGTGCCATTATCCCAAACGCCCCGAGTGGAAACAAGCACGGCGGCTTGATCTGCTGGCAGGCTGCTGCTGCTGCTGCTGCTGCCTGGTTCCCGTCTGGTTCCCGTCTGGTTCACTGCGGTTCATTCATTCATTTGTCCATTCATCCATCCATGCTTCTTTATCCTTTTGAAGCCACATGGGCAGCAAGTTCTGTTCCTCAGCTCCCCTAGGGAGACACAAATACCTCTGGAGTGTGAGAGTTCTCTCTCACACTCTCTCCCTCTCTCTCTCTCCCTCTCTGTCCCTCGCTCTCTCTCTCACACTCTCTCCCTCTCTGTCCCTCGCTCTCTCTCTCACACTCTCTCCCTCTCTCTCTGTCCCTCGCTCTCTCTCTCACACTCTCTCCCTCTCTGTCCCTCGCTCTCTCTCTCACACTCTCTCCCTCTCTCTCTCTCCCTCTCTGTCCCTCGCTCTCTCTCTCACACACACCCGCTCTCTCTCTCTCCCTCTCTGAACGTCTTCCAAACTTTGCAAACACAGACAGAGAAACAAACACACACACACACACACACACACACACACACACACACACACACAAACACACACACACACACACACACACACACACAGCACACACACACACACACACACACACGCACACACGCACACACACACACACACACTAAACAGACAACACAAACAAACAAACAAACAAAGTGAAGTCTGCTGAATTCCTAACATTAGTTACAGAAAGACTTTACTGGATCCAAATCAATCTTTATTTCTGAAAGATCTGGGGAGATATTTATTGCCAAGGTCTCAGCTAAGGGCTCAGTTCTGTTTTCCGAGGTGATATCGTCACCAGGACCAGGGAATATTTCCACCAACCCTTATTTTGTGTTGCTAACAGTATGACGGACTACAGGCTTCACACTGTTGTACATGTGTGTGTGTATGTATGTGTATGTGTCATACACACACAGGTCAAAGGGTAGATCAGGAGAAGGTTGTTTTGTTAGAAACTTGGTCGACCAACATATTTTTGTTACAGTTGCTCCAATTTTGATGATATGCTCTGATTGTCACTACTTCGTCTGCTCCACATGACTGATCACATGACTGAGACCAGCCAATGAATGCCGGCTCCTAGTTTGGTCACCCGCGTCACCAGGGTATGATCGCCATGGTTACGTACAGTGTGCATAGACTGACTGTCATGATGTCATCCTGCGCAAAGTTGGCCCCCAGGGGCCAGCAACAGGGGCCCGTACACTGTGTTTGTTGTTGTGAGTGGGGTGAGAAAGGTCCAGAGACACAAAATGTGTATCTGTGTGTTCGTGTGTGTATGTGCTTGTGTGTGTGCGCACGTGTGTATATATATGTTTGTGTGTGTGTGTGTGTGTGTGTGTGTGTGTGTGTGTGCGTGGTGCGTGTGTGTGCAAACATCTACTTCAAAATAATGAGTTAGCTTAAGTGGTCATGTTTGCACAGGCGCTGCCACCTGCCCAGATGTGTGTGTGTACGTGTGTGTGCGTGTGTGTGTGTGTGCGTGGCGTGGGCCGTGGCGTGTGTGTGTGTGTGTGTGCGCGTGTGCATGTGTGTGTACACTTCTCTAAAACCCGTCCTTATTCTTTTCCTATGTCCTCCGACTCCGTTCGGAGCCACTCCTTGAGCCCCTCCCACCAGAAGGGAGGGGTTAAATAAATGCCACCGACGGCTTGGACAGACATCGTAAGTCGCAAACTAACATAATCTTTGTGATGTCAAATCGGCTGTTGATTCACATTTGTTGATGATACGATTATACGATTATTACCTTTAGGCCTTTTCAACTCAAGCCCTATTTTCACATCATGTGGGGTCTAACTGATTAATGGGGACAATTCTTTTTGAAGTTGGTCCAGTATGGAGCGAGAACACAGCATTGTAACTGTAATGGGCATTAATACTCGCCAATGTAGTTCCGCTAAAGTGCTGCTTTTTTTCCTCACACTGACAGCATGCTTAGATTGTTATTATAAATGTCTACAACATCAATGGAAACAGATCCCTGGACGCACTGGACCGGGCATTAGTTATTTAAGACCCAAAATGATGAGGATAATAGGGTCCAGGTTGAAAGTTATTAGCTGTGACATATTTTCATTTACGCTCACGTTCACTTTGGTGGCCATTGAAAGTGAAATTTAAATATCAAAGTGCATCCTGGGTAGCCGTACCTCGAGGAGCCAGCATATTCACGTATCTGTTCCTAGAGGACACCTGGAGGGCGAAAGCGGCGCTACCACACACTGTCGATTTGTCCACCCGAGACGCTTTTTACGTGTTGGGAGCGCTCAGAACGGGAGCGGTGCTGTGGGAGGCGGAGGGCGTCGGGAAGGAACAGGGCTCCACTGTTGTTTCCCAGGTGGATTAATGGCTCTTTTTTGCCGGCACAAAAGGGAGCTTAGCGGTATTCACTTGGCCCCATTGGAAAAGTTGCCGATTAAACTCTCCCGTTCTATATGTATGCCAAAAAGCAATGAGGATTAATGCTCACCTCAATAGAAACTTGAGCACATGACTCGGGTCGCTTTGGCATATTGCTCTCTGAACCTCTTTCTGAACTTTTTGTTCTGTTTGTTATCGAGCGAATCAGCCGTGGCATTGAACTAGCGATATTTTATTGAAAGAGTTGAACGATAACCACACCAGTTTGTTTTGTGGCTGTTGGATATCCATGCAGACGGATGGAATCCAAAGATCATCAGATCAGATATTGATTATTTAAGAGCAATACTTAGCTGTACTTTGAGTGTAATTTGTTAGAAATGGGATAGCCATTCGTCAGCTGTTAGTGAGTGAAATGCGCTCTGATGATATTGGTTTCAGGTTCACTGGGTCGGCTGCTGAGCCAATTTAGATTTTAGGCTCCCGGCTCAATTCTGGCGGCAAATCCATCTTGCCTGTCGACTACAGGTGCAGGAGGACAACACTTAGTTCTCAACGGCGGAGAAACGTAAGGAGTCTGGGAGCAGGGAGGGGTGGGGGGCCGGGGGGACCTTACTTGGACAGTAAGCAGTAAAATAAAAGAATGGGTGATAAATAACGCTTCTATGACGATGATCCGACTGCTTTCTCCAGACGAGTTGTTATCGTGCTCCGGGTCCACTCTCTGAGAACGCTGACTGGGGGTTTTTAATGTGCAAAACTTATCGGCGAAATCCCAGAGTGGTCTACAATAAATGTCTCGCCAAGCCGCCATAAAGCTTTATTGATTACGAAGCGCTGGAGCGTCCATACTTCGGGTTCGGGAGTCAAAACTGACTGCGATACCCCCCCCCCCCCCCCCCCCCCCTACCTCCTCTCCCTCTCCTCATCTGTCTCACCAACGTCACCTTCATGAGAGCAACCGATATCTATTGTCTTTCCCCCTCAAGGCCGGTCATATTTCAGCCCCGGTCCAGTATTTCTGTGCTCCATTCTTTGGTACGGCTTCCTCCATCCTTCTCTTCCTCCTCCTCCTCCTCACCTCCTCTCTCTGGCCACATTGAACGCCCTCCCCCAAGCGCGACCCACCACCCACCACCACACCCACCCACCACCCACCCACCACCACTACCACCACCACCACCACACACCATCACCAGACCAACCACCACCACCACACCCACCACCACACACCACCACCACACCCACCACCCCACCACCACCACCCACCCACCCACCCACCCCTCCTCCTCCTCCTCCGGGCTGATTGGGGGAGATCACGTCTCTACGCTACATTGACCCGGGGCCATAAATTAAACCTACAAAAGACCCTCCACAGCCCCATCTAAGCGCTCGGGTTAAGGGGTGGAGGAGGGTGAATGGTCGGCTGGAGGTGGAGGTGGAGGTGGTGGTGGTGGTGGTGGTGTGGAGGGCATCCACAATGTAACCCCCCCCCCCCCCCACCCCAACATAAAGCTGATAGACTGGAGGAAAGTAGCTAAGGGGGGAAGACATCGTACGACACACCAGTCTTGCCAGGGGCTGATTGACAGTTGCGGTTTGGTTTAAATGGTTCATACATTCTCAAATGTGTCAGATTTCATACTGCGGATGTTTGACAAGCATGTTTGACACACACACACACCACACACACACACACACACACACACACACACACACACACACCACACACAAAGACACAAAACCTGGCAGAAACATCAGAAAATTCCGCCCGTATTGATTACCCTAAGACCTTGAAAAGGGTAAATCAATCCAATCCCAGGTTTGTCTAAAAGGCGAGGCCGACGGCTTGGCTGTGGGACACCCAAGTCATGACCCCCATGACCCCCCCCCCCCCCACCCCCCCCCACCTAACCATCCTGAGATCTTACCAGGGATAGGTGAATGATGTCACCCGTCTATTCCTTCTGTATATCCCAGGCCCATTGATTTTTACACTTAAACCGGTCGGTGGATAAGGTCAGCCGGCCACTTTGTCGGTCGGATTTGGCTGCATGTGTTCCCCCCCCCCCGGCCCCCCTTCCCCCCCCCCCCCCCCGTCATGTCATTGTGGACCCGGAACCATGTTGACAGCCCAAGGACAAGACACCAGGACCCATGATGCCACCTGTGCCACCCATGTGCATCATGGTGACGCTTAATGTGGATGTAGGAAACAGCACCCCTTGGTGTCAGCAACCCTGGAATGACACGATTGGGGTTGAAATCGCTTCGCAGGCAAATAATAAATAAGATGAGGAAACGAATGAAGGAGGATGAAGGGGTATGGCGGAGATATGGGAGCGGGGGTGGGGGGGGGGGGGGGGGGGGGGTCCTCACCTGGTACAATTTCAAAAAGATGTCTTCCCGGTTCGTCCGGATTGGCCGAGAGCTCGTTGACCAGGCAACCTTGTAGAGGTATGGAACCCTGCGGGAGAAAGCTTCAAATGTTATTCCTTTATAAGAGACACATCAACTGCCACCATTTGATAAGCCCCCAATTCATTCTCACTCTCCCTCCTCAAACTATTTAGTCATTGAGCAGAATTTTATTTATCAAAGGCTACTTTTTCTATGCATGGGTTTTTTTAAACATGGGGAAAAGCCTGCTAAAAACAGCCAATCTCTCATTGCCAGCAAATTGCCAGGAGACGAGTACGCCTTTCAGTTTTTTGTTTTTCATTTTCTGCCGTGTCACGTTCAACATGTTCATCAGAGCCGATCGGAGCTGGAGCCGATACATACCCCGGGCCGTGACGACTGCAGAGTCACTTATCCCGGGGAATGAACGTCGGGAATTTTAACCTTTCCCATTAAAGACAACAGGCGGACGTTAGCGGGTGTTCGTGGGGGTTTATGGGGCCGGTTGCAACGGGGCTTTAGCGCTGATTAGATGACGGTCACGAACGAGCAGGCTAGCGGGTGTTGGACGTCTTAGCTGAGAAGACATTTTTGGTCTCGGGCCTCGCGGTTCGGGGGTTCGAACCCAGGACCTTGTGCTGAAAGTCAAACACCTTTTTTCCTTTTTTTATGCCGCTCAGCTCAGACCTAAATAACAAGAATACGTGTCCTGTCCTCCCATCATTGGCCCGTTTAGCCATTCAAATCAAGAGACAAAGTGCGGACGAGGGCCCTCATTTGATGTTGAAACCATCCTGTGTGTGGGTGTGTTTGTGCTTGTGTGTGTGTGTGTGTGTGTGTGTGTGTGTGTGTGTGTGTGTGTGTGTGTTATTGGCCTTGGCTCACTCTACCAGACTGGGCGCACTGCAGGCTGGCACACAACATCAAAGCGGGAGGAGAGGGAGGGTGGGCGGAGAGAGAGAGAAAGAGAGAGAGAGAGAGAGAAGAAGAGAGACCTCCTCCTCCTCCTCCTCCTCCTCCTCGCCAAATTGGCCCCGGCGACCAGAAGGCCCGAGCTGACGCATGCATTAGTCGCCATGGCAACAAATGGGATGGTGCAGAGGTGGGTGGTTGAGAGGGGGTGAGGAGGAGGGGGGCGGGGGGAGGCGCGACGGGGGAGACGGATGGAGCAGAGGGCTGAGGGCAGGAGCCATGCGGGAAGACAGGGCTCCCCAGGGTGCCGTGCGCTGCTCGGAATACGAGGTTATAGGATGTGCCCCCTTCACATTATAGGATCAATTAGGTTATAGGATGTGTCCTATTAGGCTATAGGATGTTTACTATTAGGTTATAGGGTGTGTCCTTTAGGTTATAGGATGCATCCTTTCAGTTCTCCAGTCAGCATCCTGACAGCGGCACCACGCCCTCCATAGACTCTCCTCTCTGTCTGTTTTAGTATACACCCTCCAACCCCAACCACCACCGCCATCACCACCCCACCAATTATCACACAACACTGGGGTGGGCTAGTAAGGGAGGGGGATGGCTGCTTTGATTGGCCCACATGAACCCCCCCTCTCCTCCCCTCCCCCGTCTTCAGACCCCTGATCCTTGTATTGATTAGATGAGGAGGAGGAGGAGGAAGAAGGAAGAAAAGAAATGAGAGAAAGGAACAGATTGACAGTTACCCACAAGCCCCTGCTCCCACCCCAGGGAGTGTGTGTGTGTGTGTGTGTGTGTGTGTGTGTGTGTGTGTGTGTTGTGTGTGTGTGTGTGTGTGTGTGTGTGTGTGTGTGTTGTGTATGTGTGTGTGTGTGTGTGTGTGTGTGTATATGTATGGTATGCGTAGGTGTGTGTGTGTGTGTGTGTGTGTGTGAATATATATGCGTGCGTGTGCATACACACACATACACACATGCATGCATGTGCACAGCCGGCCTCTGGGGGGCATGAGAAATCAATGCATGAGTGGATGGCTATCGACAGGCTGTGATTAAAGCCCGTCAGTCAAACTCCACCGCCATTCGTCCACCGCTGAGTAGAAACACCCACCGAGACGCACACACATCAGTATGCTTGCGCACGTGCATGCTCATATGTGTGCATGTGTGTGTGTGTGTGTGTGTCCAAGTGCGCTAACGGGGTCTGGGAGACGTCCGTGCACGACTTGCACATCAATCAATATGAGATTTCACACATCATTATAAGGGCATGATTATTACACTTAAGAGGATGTATATAGGTTATTTTCTGTGTGTGTGTGTGTGTGTGTGTGTGTGTGTGTGTGTGTGTGTGTGTGTGTGCGTATGTGCACGCGTGTGTGTAGATGCAAGGTGGCGGCACCCTGCTGTCTTGTTGGATTGCGTCATCCCCTGTACTCACGGTGGTGCACGTGCCTGCATGTGCAACACATTGAACGCCCCTCCCCCAAGCGCGACCCACCACCACACCCACACCCACCACACCACCACACCCACCACCACACCCACCACACCCACCACACCACACCCACACCACACCACACACACCCACCACCACCACTCCTATTCACTGTGGATATAAACGGACAGGTGTAGCCCCCTCCCCCGACCCTGGTCTGCGTTCTTCAAGGTCAGAAGAGGTTTGATTGCTGCAAAGGCTAAGTCAAGTCAAGTGAATTCATTGAGATGGAATAGACTAGAAACATCATCCCTCATTTGATGTTGAAACCCTCCTGTGTGTGGGTGTGTTTGTGCTTGTGTGTGTGTGTGTGTGTGTGTGTGTGTGGTGTGTGTGGGTATGTGGCGTCTTGGCTCACTCTACCAGACTGGGCGCACTGCAGGCTGGCACACAACATCAAAGCGGGAGGGAGGGAGGGTGGGCGGAGAGAGAGAGAGAGAGAAGAAGAGAGACCTCCTCCTCCTCCTCCTCCTCCTCGCCAAATTGGCCCCGGCGACCAGAAGGCCCGAGCTGACGCATGCATTAGTCGCCATGGCAACAAATGGGATGGTGCAGAGGTGGGTGGTTGAGAGGGGGTGAGGAGGAGGGGGGCGGGGGGAGGCGCGACGGGGGGAGACGGATGGAGCAGAGGGCTGAGGGCAGGAGCCATGCGGGAAGACAGGGCTCCCCAGGGTGCCGTGCGCTGCTCGGAATACGAGGTTATAGGATGTGCCCCCTTCACATTATAGGATCAATTAGGTTATAGGATGTGTCCTATTAGGCTATAGGATGTTTACTATTAGGTTATAGGGTGTGTCCTTTAGGTTATAGGATGCATCCTTTCAGTTCTCCAGTCAGCATCCTGACAGCGGCACCACGCCCTCCATAGACTCTCCTCTCTGTCTGTTTTAGTATACACCCTCCAACCCCAACCACCACCGCCATCACCACCCCACCAATTATCACACAACACTGGGGTGGGCTAGTAAGGGAGGAGGGATGGCTGCTTTGATTGGCCCACATGAACCCCCCCCCCCCCCCTCTCCTCCCCTCCCCCGTCTTCAGACCCCTGATCCTTGTATTGATTAGATGAGGAGGAGGAGGAGGAAGAAGGAAGAAAAGAAATGAGAGAAAGGAACAGATTGACAGTTACCCACAAGCCCCTGCTCCCACCCCAGGGAGTGTGTGTGTGTGTGTGTGTGTGTGTGTGTGTGTGTGTGTGTGTGTGTGTGTGTGTGTGTGTGTTTGTGTGCGTATGTGTGTGTGTGTGTGTGTGTGTGTGTATATGTATGGTATGCGTAGGTGTGTGTGTGTGTGTGTGTGTGTGTGAATATATATGCGTGCGTGTGCATACACACACATACACACATGCATGCATGTGCACAGCCGGCCTCTGGGGGGCATGAGAAATCAATGCATGAGTGGATGGCTATCGACAGGCTGTGATTAAAGCCCGTCAGTCAAACTCCACCGCCATTCGTCCACCGCTGAGTAGAAACACCCACCGAGACGCACACACATCAGTATGCTTGCGCACGTGCATGCTCATATGTGTGCATGTGTGTGTGTGTGTGTGTGTCCAAGTGCGCTAACGGGGTCTGGGAGACGTCCGTGCACGACTTGCACATCAATCAATATGAGATTTCACACATCATTATAAGGGCATGATTATTACACTTAAGAGGATGTATATAGGTTATTTTCTGTGTGTGTGTGTGTGTGTGTGTGTGTGTGTGTGTGTGTGTGTGTGTGTGTGTATGTGCACGCGTGTGTGTAGTTGCAAGGTGGCGGCGCCCTGCTGTCTTGTTGGATTGCGTCATCCCCTGTACTCACGGTGGTGCACGTGCCTGCATGTGCAACACATTGAACGCCCCTCCCCCAAGCGCGACCCACCACCACACCCACACCCACCACCACCACCACCACACCCACCACCACACCCACCACACCCACCACACCCACCACCACTCCTATTCACTGTGGATATAAATGGACAGGTGTAGCCCCCTCCCCTGACCCTGGTCTGCGTTCTTCAAGGTCAGAAGAGGTTTGATTGCTGCAGAGGCTAAGTCAAGTCAAGTGAATTCATTGAGATGGAATAGACTAGAAACATCATCGTCTGCTCATTATGCAGTGAGAGCGGCGGCAACACAGAAAACCAAATATAATGGATTGGTGTATGAATAATGGAACCACGTCATCCACTCATTCTGTACATTAGGGTCATTTGAAGAGTGCGTGCGAATTCGCCAGACGAGCAAATTAACTCCTTCTACTGTCATTCACCCAGTAAGTGAATGAAGAGCTTTATGGAAATAGCGCGAGGTTTTAGTGGAACTAATTGATAATTGCTTTAAAGGTGTAAGGTGTAAGAATCATGAATCCATTCAGGGACTACATGTAGGATTTTACAGCACAAATCACTTTAAATCACCAGTTAGTGAGCAGGTTGAGACTCTCTCTGTTGTGTAGAACAGCTTTTTGTGCTGATTTCTCTTATATTTGAATCGGGTCTGATTTCGAAGGAACGAAGTGACATGTAAGCGTGGATAATGAAATCGCTTTCATAGCTTTTTTAAATGTGTACAAGGTTTAATTATTATTATGAACTAACATTAGTTTCTGATTGTTATTGTCTCAACCCACGGAGCTCACACTGCACTGATCCTTACATGTAGTACCAGGCTATATAGTAACAGGTGAGTGGACCTGAGGTTTGGTCTCCTCCTCGTCCTTGTAGAAGTACAGTTGGTCGGAGCGCAGCGCGAACCAGCGCAGCTGCCAGTTCTTCATGATGCTGCGCTGCTTCTTCAGCCAGCCGGCCTTCAGCGCTCCCTCCTGGACGCCGGGGGAAGCGGGCCGGCCGGAGCCCCGGGACACCTCGCCCATCACCATGCTCTTCGACCTGGCTGCGCACACACACACACACACACAGAGACACACACACACACACACACACACACACACACACAGAGAGACACTTTTTGCAATATTGCAGCTTTGTTGACATATTTCTTTGTTATAGA
>PIJE02000216.1:493212-506821 GCA_002895965.2 Coryphaenoides rupestris | reverse complement strand
CCTTCTTGCACGGCAGCCTCTCAGCCCATGGATGATGTAAAACAAGCTTTACTGTGGACACTGACACCTGTGTTCCAGCAGCTTCTAATTCATTGCAGACCTGCTTTTTGGTGGTTCTCGGTTGACTCTTGACCATCCTGACCAATTTTCTCTCAGCAGCAGGTGATAGCTTGTGTTTTCTTCCTGATCGTGGCAGTGACACAACTGTTCCATGCACTTTATACTTACAAACAATTGTTTGCACAGTTGATCTCGGGACCTGTAGCTGCTTTGAAATTGCTCCAAGTGACTTTCCTGACTTGTTCAAGTCAATGATCTGCTTTTTCAGATCCGTGCTGAGCTCCTTTGACTTTCCCATTTTAGCGTTAGTGTCTGAGTCTCAAGATTGTATCAAATGAGTCCTATTCAAATGAGTCCTATTTAAACACAACTTTCTACATCACCTAAATTGATCATTCATGTTGCTGTATGTATATTTTTGACCCAGCAGATTTGGTCACATTTTCAGTAGACCCATAATAAATTCATAAAAGAACCAAACTTCATGAATGTTTTTTGTGACAAAGAAGTATGTGCTCCAATCGCTCCTCTCACAGAAAAATAAGAGTTGTAGAAATTATTGGAAACTCTGGACTGCCATGTATGTAAACTTTTGACCACAACTGTACATACACTGATAACAGGTATATGTACATCCATATTTACATACAAATGTAAACATGAGTAGATGGGACCGTACAACAGGAAGACACTTGGCAGTCTGAGTATTGTAGGTCTGTTTTTAAATAGAATAATTTATTGTGTTATGTGATAAAATAGATAGAGAGTGTGGCTGGGGAGAAGGAAGCCTGGGGGGCCCTGCTTAGCCGGCTGCCACCGCGACCCGACCCCGGATAAGCGGACGATAATGGATGGATGGATGAATGGATAAAATAGATATCCTCTAGGTGGTGTCCTTGTTCTCTTCTTCTGTGGTGTTTACACTATATCCTCTCTGGACGTTCTCGGATCTGCTGGAGCCAAACAAGGACAGGATTAATAATGTTGTATACAAACAGACCAAGAGTAGAGTCATGCCATGTTTAAATTGATCCACTTGTGGGATATATTGTGCACTATTTAGGGTGTCACCAATTTTGTCGCGACAGTGTATATAAATCTGGTTTCCTATATAGTGCAATACCCACAATGCGCCATAAAATAAGTGTACACTATATCCCATGATGCATGGTTTTCATTGTCATCAGATTCGTCCAATAGATATTTATGCAAATGAGCAGAGTTGGTGGAACTGTCACTGGGTGACCAATACATCATTGGTGTCTGAATTCCCTCTATTGCCTGCCTTACTTGTTCCCTAAATAGTGGACCTTATAGTGTTAATTATATAGTGATGAGGGAACAAGGGAGACAATGGGAACATGGCCACATCTGTTACATGTGCTGGCACTAGAGAGTGACACATACAGCTACATAGTGTGATAAAATGTGCAAGCAAAAGCTAGCTCCCGGCTAAGGGACATCACCATCATCACAAGCTGCTTCTTCCTCCTCTGGGAGAGTTTGGGGAAGAGTCTCATCAGAGGGTGGACCGAGTGGGACTACAGAGAGAGACAGAGAGAGAGACAGTCAGCTATTAGTCAGTTTATTAATCATCTGCTCCTATCACAGTTTCACCTTTTACCTTGATACACCACAAGAGACAGATACATATTTATATTGGCCTGTGTGTGTTACCTTATGTTGGATACGCCGTATGGCACCTAAGGAGTTGTGAGCTTTGGAGTAATGAAAGAGGAACTACAAAAGAAGAATTACATTATATGACGTTACATTAGATGAGTCTAGATTTGATGAGATCACATTTAATTCCATGACCATGGTAATCTTAAACTAGATTATATTGCATTAGATTCAACAGTTTAAAATGCATTGCATTCGGTTACATGAGATTAAACAAGATAATATTACATGAGATGAAACTAGATGACATGGGTGACACACTGCAGTCCTCATATAAATGTACTTACTCTCTTGAACACATTCTGTACTTGTTCCTGTGAGAGACAGAGACACGGATCATCAGTCAACATATCTATAACTGTCAATATTTATTCATACATCTACCACCCAGACATACAGGCTGTCACTGGAAAGCGTTTATTTTAGCACATCTTATTTCCTGCTTGTCATTATGTGTCCTCTTCTTACTGGATTGTTATAATGATTTGGTTTATTTATTGATTATACTTAAGAGGGGAACCGTAATGCTTGGCTATTATCTACTGTAAGAGAGTACTGCTTCATAGACATGGCCCACAACATCAACTCTGTTTCTGCTGAGAAACTTGTCCGTTGACACAATTGTTCCATTTGTGTTCTTTTTTATGATGTTGCAGACAAACAATGTATTCACAAGATTCAGATTGGCTCATGGGTGGTTGAGCAGGTTTGCTGGTTTTATCGCCTGCTCCTCCATTGCTAAGTGTTGAGGAGCAGGACACCTATCCCTAAATTCTCCTGACGAGCTGGCTGGTGATTTACATCGCTGACACCGTTGTCCATTGTGTGAATGTGAGGCACACAGGGTGACTGGGCTGAAAAGCACTACATACATACATGCAGTCCGTTTTCTGAAATTGTACATGTGTCTTCAGGACAATAAAGCATTTGTTTGTTGAACACTTCTTTCTGATAGCTCCAACTAATGTTACACAACATATCTTGTAATTACCTGATGTGTATTTTGGATAGAGAACCATGAGTGTAGTGTATACCACACATACAAGGTACTTGTGTTGGTGTGTTTGTGTATCAGCCCTCCACCTACCTCATTCTGATCTCTCCACACTAGGTTACCAACATCCTCCCTTCTGTAAAGATGGGGAACCTGCAGAGAAAAACAGAAAAAACTGATTATGACAACAGATTTATAAGAGTTTACAATCACTTGTCATGTGCCCTGTGTTTGGTGTGTCATTGGTGGTGTATTGTGTGTTTTGTGTGTATGGTAGTGTGTTTGTTGCTGTGATTTGTGGTGCATTTGGTGGTATCCGTTAGTTGAGTATCCAGTGATATCCAGTCCTCTGGTACAGATGAGGAGAGGCTCTGTCTGATCAGAGGCCTATACTGTGACGGCCCCTGCTTGCCTGTTCTCTTCGGAGGTGGAGCTACCTAATTGGCTGATTGTCCAGATCAGGAGCACCTGGGCCCAGTGCTCCACAGGATAAAAGCCCTCAGCCTTCAGTGCCTGGCCTCTCTTCCTGCCGCAGCCTGCATCTTTTGTTTGGTTGAATCTTCTGGTATCTTTTTACTATACAGCACCCAACACCACTTTATCCACACACATCCCAATTTACATTACTGATGCCACAGATTAAACACACCTCATCGTTTGACCTTATTGGTTTATTCTTATTTTGCTATAAATAAATTGCTTATTTAACTGGCATTCTGTGTCCTCCCGTTTTTGTCATGGCCTTCGAGTCAGGGTTATGACAATACCCCTTGTCAATAGGCATGATTTGTTGCATCGCTTATGCAACAACTTATGCTTCACACCTAACCTGCTGCAGAGCAGGTTATGCTCGAGATAACAGATCAACACATATAAAAGTAGTGCCTACTGACCAATCATTTCTCTTGGAAAATGATATCACCATTCCTAGAAGATCAGGTGGACCTTGGTGTGCGAATAGTGAGGGTATATTATGAAGGAAAGAGATTTTAGGGACAGACAAAACCTGATCTAGCCAGCATACATCTGGGTGGACCACCACTTGTGATGTCATAAGCGTGAGATTCTGAAACAGCTTGGAATGGCTTATCAAACTCACACCTGGTGGTAAAATAGGAGCCCTTTAATGATGGGGCAGTTATAGGCTATAGTCTATTAACTAACACATATTACTGTAATGTAACCTGTGTTGCTTTTATGTATTATTCTAATTTCATATTATAGTTTACCCTGGGTACAATATGTGGCTTTGGTATGGTCCATCTTTATGATTAATCATATTGTGCAAACCCCTTTTATGTGAACACCTGCATCGCTAGATTGAGTTTGACTTAACAAGTTGAGTCAAACTGTCACCTCCATGGTGATATCGTTTATGCGTGATTGCTGTTAATAGACTTGGTAAGCCCAGCTACCGAAAAGACACCCTGGGTACGTTGAACTTGCTTCATAGTATAGGCCCCAGGAGATGACAGCGCTGGGTAATTATCTCCAGGTCTGTGACTCAGGGCTGGCAGCCAGGGAGTGTTGACAGCAGGTGATTTTACATCTCACTTTGTCACCGTGAACAAGCGTAACCTTCTGTCTGCTGTTAATCGACTTGAGATTTCACCACAGCTTGAAGTGTGGAGGTTTGTGGTTCACCAGGGGTTCCGATAGTGAACTCCCAATCTAAAACTCACTATTTCAAGCCCCAGCAAAGCGTGGTGAAATCTGTTTGTTAAGTTATGCTATAATGATGATGATATTATTATTACAATATTATTATTTTGGGTTCAGTTATCTTGAGAGATCATTATTTATCTCGTGTTCATGAAATAACAAAAGTTGTTTTGCAGTCATCACGACGTTAAGGACATAAGGCGTGAGCTCCAGAAAACAGAGGCCAAAATTAATATATTGCCTGGCCTCTATAAACCTCCGCACCATGGACTTCCGTATTATTATTATTGTTATTATTGTTGTTGTTATTATTATTATACAAATACATACATAATTATTGTCATCATACTTCCGTATATTGCTCAGCCACTGCATGTGTATTTATCTATTTTTGAACCACCGGCCTACAGCCATCATATGACAACAATTTTACAATACAATACGCACAAATACGTATCCTATAGTATTGATGACGACTAAGGTCACTTCATTATCCCCAATAATCCACATGGTGTTTCTCCTCTGCTCTTTACTACCCCAGTAGGTAGGATCCAAGTAGTATAAGCCCCTAACTAACTTGTATAGGAACCCAATATAGCAAATATAAGAACGATGGATTGAAATCCAATGAAAAGGTTACTAAACACTTTATGTTAAGGCACATTTAGAGAAATATTATAAAGTAGCCTATTGTTGTAAAAGTATATGAACGTTAAATGTTCTAATTTTTAAGATATTTATGAAAAAAGAAAAATCATTACCTAAAAGCCTATACGTGAACGTGTCATTATTAACAAATTAACTATTTAAAATCGGGTTTCTTTTTATAAAACAACATGATGCGAACCAAAAAAACCGTTAAAAAGTGAATGTATATTAAAATAAAAAAGATCTAAAAAAGATACACATAATGTGATCCTACCTGTCCTATAGCAATCTCATCTGTCCACTGGTTGAATGGATTCACGAAGGAATCTGAAACAACAACAAAAATCTTAAAAAGTGATAAAAAGGGCCTATAAATTAATCCGCATTCCATAAAGTACTAGACACAACTTTAAAACAACGTTTGCGTCAAATATGACCATGCGTCAACATTAAAACCTTTTTTTTAATTAGCCTATAGTTCAAGTATTTGTATATTTCTCGGCCCAACTTTCAGTAAAAAATATATAAGAGTTAATAAAGAGTAAAGCCGCGGTGTGCAGCAGCATGCACTTGCCGGTCGCAGAGCTCCAGCCGCAGCAGCAGCAGCAGCAGCACATCTGGAGCACACACAGCTGTGTGAGGGAGGGCAGCAGCAGGTTCATGGTGCCTCTCACTATAGAGCAACTCTTCCCGGTCTCCGATCACACACTTACGGGTCACGACGATCCGTGTGAGGGAGCTCGTCCGAGTCCAGCAGTTAAAAGCGCTCCCGCAACTTCCCGGCTCACTCACCGGCCACATCATCATCATCATTCAATCACAACACACACACCACACACACACACACACACAGGATGATGACGATGATCTCCCACGCAGAGGTGACCCACTCACGGACCCTCTCCACGGTCACCACCAGGCACCGCTCTCTGCGCACATTCCCGTCCTCCCCCCCAAATGTTTATAGCAGGACCCACGAGAGTGGTTTTTAAATTTAAATTTAAAATTTAAATTTAAATTTAAATCTCATTAAAGTATAATGTGTTCGTGTGTGTGTGCATTTCGGCTGGGTGTGTGTATGTGGGCTGTGTGTGTGTGTGTGTGTGACTAACACAGCAGTATATTGTCTCTTATTAAAGGGCTGGACTTCATCGATTTCATGTTTGACTCATAGACAACGGGGTAGCATTTGCATGTTGGCATGATCTTGCCATTTTGGGGGGCCTTTTTACTTGTGCTCCACTGTTGTTGTATATATATATATATCATTTTGTTTATATCTTAGGTTTTTTTTCATACATAATGCTTTGATTGTTATGCAGTGAGCTATTCAGGTGTGGTGTGTGGTGTGTTGTGTGTGTGAGATGAGAGAGAGAGAATGGAACAAAACGTAAACAGATTTCAGGTGCGAACACCTGAATTGGCCTCTCCTCCAATGCCCCTCTTTGCTCCAGTCAGTCAGCTCTCCCCTCTCACAGTCTCTCTCCCTCCTATCGTCTCCCTTTCCATCTCTTTGTTTCCATCGTTGTCTCTCCCTCTACATTTACATTTACATTTAGGGCATTTGGCAGACGGCTTTATCCAAAGCGACTTACAAAGAGTACATTTGTTGAAGGAGAGGCAGCAATATATCACTGTGGTACCTGAAGATAAGAATAGAGCTGTTTTCCAGCATTCATATTTATGAGACGAATAGAACAAGTTTCATAATTGCCAAGTTGCCTGCATAAGTAGCTGGGCAGGCGTGTGATTCTAAGCATGATACAACATCTGAGAACGAACAACAATGCTAAGTGCCATTAATAAATGTTAAGACATATAAACACACAGGTTAGTGCTAGGGGGGGGGTTATGTAGAGTCCAGGTGAACTCTGAACAGGTGGGTCTTGAGTCTCTTGCGGAAGCTGGCGAGCGACTCGGCCGTCCTGACATGAGCCGGGAGCTCATTCCACCACTGCGGAGCCAGAACCGTGAAGAGTTGGGACTTGAAAGAGCGATGTTTGGCTGTTTTTAGTGAAGGCGGTACCAGTCGTTTGGCAGAAGTTGCAGAGCGGAGTGCTGGGGCTGGGGCGTAGGGTCGGACTAATTTTTGGAGGTAGGTAGGGGTGGTTCCGTTGACAGCCATGAAAGTCAGTACCAGTGTCTTGAATCGAATGCGAGCGATTACCGGGAGCCAGTGGAGGGTGCGGAAGAGGGGGGTTACATGGGAGAATTTAGGTAGGTTGAACACGAGGCGTGCTGCTGCGTTCTGGATGCGTTGTAAGGGCTTGATTGTTGAGGCGGGGAGTCCAGCCAGGAGAGAGTTGCAGTAGTCGAGACGAGTGATAACTGCTTCACGTGTGAGGAAGGGCCGGATCTTGCGGATGTTGTAGAGAGCAATTCTACAAGATCGGGCCACAGAGGTAATGTTGCCGTTGCAGGACAGCCGGTCATCCAGTACCACGCCAAGGTTCCTTGCCGTGGGTGCAGGGGAGACTTCGATGTCCTCGATGGTGACAAGTAGGTCCATCTGAGGGCAGTCTTTACCCGGTATGAAGAGAAGCTCAGTCTTGTCGAGGTTGAGCTTCAGGTGGTTGGCGGTCGTCCATCTGCTGATGTCGGCCAGGCATTTTGAGATGCGTGTTGCGATGTGGGTGTCTGAGGGGGGGAAGGAGAGAAACAGTTGGGTGTCATCAGCATAGCAGTGGTAGGAGAAGCAATGGGATGTGATTACAGAGCCGAGAGATCTAATGTATAAAGAAAACAGAAGGGGTCCCAGTACTGAGCCTTGGGGTACTCCGGTGTCAAGGGTGCAGGGTCTGGACAGGGAGCCATTCCATGTGACCTGATAAGTGCGATCTGTCAGGTAGGAAGTGAACCAGGATAATGCAGTTCCAGTGATGCCAAGCTCTGCCAGGGTGGAGAGGAGAATCTGGTGGTTCAATGTGTCGAAAGCGGCGGACAGGTCAAGGAGGATGAGCACGGATGAGAGGGAAGAGCTTCTGGCGTCGCGAAGGGACTCTGATACGGCAAGCAGGGCCGTCTCCGTGGAGTGCGCCGCTTTGAAGCCTGACTGATGAGGGTCGAGCAGGTTGTTCTCGGAGAGATAGGATGATAGTTGGGTGGAGACAGCACGTTCTATGGTTTTGGAGAGGAATGATAGGAGAGACACAGGTCTGTAGTGTCGGACGTTGGTGGTGTCCAGGGTGGGTTTCTTAAGGAGTGGCTTGATTCTGGCGGTCTTGAAGGCAGTCGGAAACAGGCCTGAAGTGATGGAGGTGTTAGTTAGGGTGGTGAGGAAGGGAAGGATGTCGCCCGAGATGTCTTGGAGAAGAGAGGACGGGATTGGGTCAAGGGGGCAGGTGGTGGCATGGTTGGATGTCACAAGCCTGTTGACTTCTTCAGAGGAGAGGGGGTTAAAGCAGGTAAGGCTGGTAGGGGTGGGTGAAGGGGGAGTGAGGGAAGAAGCAGGGGTGAAAGAGGAGGTAATGTCCTTCACCTTCTTTGTAAAGTAGGTGGCAAAGTCATCTGCTGAGAGGGAGGAGGGAGGAGGAGGGGAGGGAGGGTTGAGGAGGGAGGAGAACATGGAAAAAAGTTTCCTGGGGTTGGAGGCGGAAGAGTTGATCTTTGTAAGATAGAAGGCAGATTTGGCTGCTGACACAGTAGAGGTGAAACATGAGAGGAGGTGGAGGTAGTGAGAGAGATCATCAGCAGAGTCAGATTTTCTCCATTTTCTCTCAGCTGCCCGCAACTCTGTTCTATGAGCCCGCAGAGTTTCGGACAGCCCAGGGAGGTGGAGGAGAGGCTCGTGCTGGTCTGGAGATAAGTGGACAGAGTGAGTCGAAGGATGAGGAGAGAGAAGAAGTCAGAGTGGAGGACGCTTCCTCTACTGACAAGAGGGAGAATTGTTGGGGGGGAGGTAGTGAGGAGAGGACAGTTGCAGAGAGAGTAGAGGGAGAGAGAGTTTTCAGGTTCCTACGGGAGGTGACGATGTGAGGCGTAGCAGGTAGGGAGGTGGGAGATTTTAGGGGGAGGGAGAAAGCGACAAAATGGTGATCAGACACAGGGAGGGGGGTAACAGAGAGTGCCGAAGTGGCGCAGGACCTTGTGAAGACAAGGTCAAGTTGGTTCCCGGCTCTGTGGGTGGAAGGAGAAGGAGTGAGCGCCAAACCGAATGTGGCGAAGAAGTTGATGAATTCGGTTGATTGTAACTTCTCTGGCTGGATGTTGAAGTCGCCCAGAACGACAAGTGGGGTGCCATCTTCGGGAAAACAGCTGAGGAGGGCATCCATCTCGTCGAAGAAGTCGCCAAGAGGACCCGGTGGTCGGTAGATCACGGCAATGTTGAGCTTGATCGGAAGGGTAACAGATACAGCATGGAGTTCAAGTGCAGATCTGGTCAGGTGTTCCAGGGGAAGGACCTGGTATGACCACTTTGGAGAGATGAGGAGTCCTGTTCCCCCACCTCGCCCAGAGGGTCGGGGAGTGTGTGTGAAAGAGTAGGTCGTGGAAAGGGCGGCAGGGGTGGCGGTATTTTCCGGGGTGATCCAGGTCTCTGTGAGAGCCAGGAAGTGGAGAGACTGGAGGGCGGCGTAGGCCAGAATGGTCTCAGTTTTCTTGACCGACGATTGGCAATTCCAGAGTCCCCCTCTCACATCAAGGCCTGTGTAGGTTGAGATCGTAGGGTAGAGGAGATTGGAGGGCTAGCGGCAACGAGTAGAGGGTCTTCGGTGACACCTGCCGCGGTAGGATGTGGAGACTGTAATGGACGGTAGGCACACGGCTAGCACAGGAGGAGGGAAGGTGTAGGACTCCCTGGACGGACTCCCGCAGAATGACTCCCTTGTCTTTGTTCTGGGTCTCCCGCAGAATGACTCCCTTGTCTTTGTTCTGGGTCTCCCGCAGAATGACTCCCTTGTCTTTGTTCTGGGTCTCCCGCAGAATGACTCCCTTGTCTTTGTTCTGGGTCTCCCGCAGAATGACTCCCTTGTCTTTGTTCTGGGTCTTCGTTCGCAGGGCCTGACGCTACAGCTGACGCTAAGTTACTAGCTCTGTATTAGTAGCAAAGTGCACAAGGGGGGCTCATGCAGGGTTAAGCTCCTCCTTGTCGTTACCTCAATTGACTACAGCTGAATGCCCGAAACTGGGTGATTATCCCTGGGCGTGTCCACCTCTTAATATGCTAATGATCAAGTTTGCAACAACAGCTCTGTAATAAGTGAATTTGACCAATATCTCTGCCAACAATACTACAACAAGATTCCTTTTTACCAACACTACCCCAACAAATCAACACTGTTATCCAAGTTACTTTACGATAGATACCTCTACCAACGCTGCTACAAGATTAGTTTCAAGTAAAACCAACACTGCAATAGGTTAGTTTACGAGAAATAGTTCTACCAGTCCTGTTACAAGATTAGTTTCAAGTAAAACCAACACTGCAATAGGTTAGTTTACAATGTTAGTTTAAGTAAAATACCAACACTGCTACAGGTAGTTTAAGATCAATACCTCTACCAGTCCTGCTACAGGATTAGCTTTTAAGAAAATGGCTCTACCAGTTCATCTACAAGAATAGCTCAGAAATACAACACTGATTCTGTTTCTCCACTTACCAACAGCAGAATACTATGCAGCCTTCTTCTACAACAGATTGTACATACTTTTAAGAGTGGTGCGGACACAAGGCTGTTTTAAGTTATCTTTCCTTCTTCAGTCGTACCTTCCCTCTCTATCCTTGAACATATGTTGACGTTTACCTGGAAGTAAATTACTTCTTGCTTCAAACATCATGTGTGCAGTTCTAAATCGTACTAGATCCATGAATGTCAAAGTCTGTGATTTTAAATACAATCTATTGGTATGCTCACGATATCCAACATAATTTATTATCCTTATTACTCTTTTTTGTATGATGCATATACGTTGTAAGTAGCTCTTATAGGTGTTGCCCCAGAGACAAGACGTATCATTATACTTATACAAAAGCAATGTTTTGCAAAGAGGCTGTTATTAAAGTTTACTAAACAACTCTAAAGTCAGCCTTACAGTCTGACTACATGATAAAGATTGTAATACAACATACACCTTCGATATAAACTGGAGAAGAATATAACTTACACCTTATTGTCATGGCAACAAAAATAGAAATATGTTAAATTGTTCCTTTGAACATGATATATTCAGTTCATTAATTCAGAACTGTGAACTTTTATGAATGCAAATCTGTTATCCTCTCATCTCCTAAGGGGGGGTGGGGGGGGGAGGTGCTGGAAGAGCAGTGAGGAGAGGAGGAGATAATGGGGTCTAGATTGTCCTCATTTGAAGTAACATTCATGAAAAGGGTCGGGGAAAATGTCCTTTATTGCAAATGTCTCAACACATATTCTAAAGGCACACACACACACACACACACACACACACACACACACACACACACACACACACACAGAGGCACACACGCATACACACACACACACACACTGGGGCGTGTGCATGTGCCCCAGAGTGATTGCAGCGCCAAAGTGATTGGTTTGTTCTGAACGAGACTCTGCTGCCACATCTTCGCATCTGCCCCAGCGGTGTGTGTGTGTGTGTGTGTGTGTGTGTGTGTGTGTCAGTAAGCTACTCCAGAGTGTAGTTCCTGATGAGGTCGTGTTTAGAGTGTGATGGCTTCATCTTGGATCTGCTTCCTCTTGAGCAGTTGTTCTGTATTTCTGAACAGCAGTACATAAAATAAGATCTCTGTTCCAGAACGTGGTAATAACACAGCTTGTTTGTCTTTTAGGCCTTGTCCACACTCATGTGGGTATTTCTAAAAACATTGTAACTTCTCTGTGTCTCCCAACCACACCAAAATGGTGTTTGAGTTTATTAAACAGATCCAGGGTGGAGACTTTTGAAAACCCGTTTTCTCTGTATTCCTAATTTCGTATGTACCAATAAACCTACGGTTTGGCAAAACAATCACATCATGACCTTGATTTACACATGGCAATTGTGGTTTCACACATTATGTTGTATATGTGTTATATATTACAATACATTATATATTTGTGTGTGTCCTAAGGTAAGTTGTGGTTTATTTGGGGGCTTCAGACATTAAAGAGGATTATTATGGTCTGTAATCCATCACCTGGCTGCAGGTCGATGCTCTTATTAGCCTCATGAATCCTACTGCCACGGAAACCGCAAACACATCCCACCAGAGGGCTGTTAGGAGTCTAGAAACAAACACACCTTGTCTGTCTGTCTGTCTGTCTGTCTGCCTGCCTGTCGGTCTCTCTGTCTGTCTGCCCGACTGTCTGTCGAACCGGCTGCCTTCTGTCTGTCTTTCTCGACTGATCTGCTTCAGTTCCGTCAACTTCAGTTCAATGAACTTTAAATCAGTATTCACAAATCACATTACATTATACTGTATATATATATATATATATATATAATATTTATTGGGTTCATGATGAGTGTGGTAAAGATAATTGGACAAACGTCAGGCACAGTTTGTTGCCGACAAACACCAAACATAATTAGCTGTGTTCTCACAACTCTGTGTGTTTATCTGTGTGTGTGTGTGTGCGCGCGCACACTCTAAATGACCACATGTTGTGCTGTGTGTTTTTAAATGACAAGCACTCTAGCAGTGAGCCACTACCTCCTATCGTATTATTGTTCTAACCACAAGTGACTGCTCCACTGGGTCTTATTGCTGGGTGTTTGCCAGCCTAACATCTGGACAGGAAATAGATGGGTTTTATTATTATTATGCCACAGTGACCAGTGAGCTTCATATGTAGCAGTAGTAGTATAGTAATTGTAGTTTACGTCACCTCGCTGTCGACGTGCACACCATGACATGCACACCATGATGTGCACACCATGACGTACACACCATGAGGTGCACGTCATCATGGTCATCTTTACCACAGCTATATACAGTATATCACCATTACAATGTAACATATACAGTATATGTTTTCCTTTGTCAATGCGTCAGTAGTAGAGATCTGTGGTATCACAGAGCTGATCTACTCAATAATCTGCGTGCCCAAGGGTGGGTGGTCGTACAGTACTACTAACAATCCAATCCAACTACTTTACCATATTTATACTGGGGGGCTGTTCCTGTTCTAATTGCTAAATGGAAGTATATACAAATACAAAATCTTGTTAAAGCATTTCAAGTCTTTACTTGACTCATTTGAACTCCAATCCAAGTTGGATTGTGTGGAGACCAAGGGTGGACATCACCACACAGATTAAGCTGCAGTGTAGAAGGTTTATCTGTTTGGTCTAGCTCCGTGTCACAGATATAGTAAGTGGTCATGAAAACCTAATTTACCTGGCTGAGGATTTACACTTTTAATCAAAAACACCTTACAAGACAATTGTCTACTAAATCACACACACAACCACGCACCAGCAAGCATGCTTGCACAAGCACACACACGCACGCACGCACGCACACACACACACACACAGGAGCGCACACGTGGAGTTCCACTCGTTAACGGCATCGCTCGTCACCTGCGCCTCGTTAGGGCCGCTCGTCTGTCTCCGGGCGAATGGAGTAGGAATGAGGAA
>PIJE02000216.1:420117-476893 GCA_002895965.2 Coryphaenoides rupestris | reverse complement strand
ACACACACACACACACACACACACACACACACACACACACACACACACACACACACACACACACACACACACCATCAATATGCAATCATTGTTCCTCAGCTGTGGTCCCTTCAGTGTTTTTGATCAGTCCAGAGGGACCAATAAGACTACCTCAGCTGTCCTAGAAGAGACACACACACACACGCACACACACACGTCCAGGCGCACACACACACAGGCGCACACACACACACACGCACCCAGGCACACACACACACACACACCCAGGCACACACACACACACCCAGATCAGCAGTGTTGGCAAGTGTGTGTTGGCAACACTTCTGCTTATTTCAAGCTCTTTAACTTGGGTAATTATCATTGCTGTGAACACCGTCGCCTTAATTTCTTCCTTAATGTCATCTATTAAACAGCAATGGAAAAAAAATATTTTTCTGTCTTGTTGTAGTTGTTGTTGTGAATTTCGGATCACAAACGAGGTCTTTGATTGATTATGAGGCAGAAGAGAGAGAGAGAGAGAGAGAGACAGACAGAGAGACAGAGAGAGAGATATTCATGAGAGATGCATAGAGAGAGAGAACAAGATAGAGAGAGCGCAACAGAGAGAAAGAGAGAGAGAGCGAGGGCTAGACAGAGAGACAGGGAGTGACAGAGAGAGACAGGAGAGAGAGGGGGGGGGGGGGGGGGGGGGGGGGGGGGAGGGGAGCAGGAGGGGGGGGCGGAGGGGAGAGAGAGAGAGAGAGGGGGGGAGAGAGAGAGAGAGGGGGAGAGAGAGAGAGAGAGAGGAGAGAGGAGAGAGAGAGAGAGAGAGGGATTCATGGAGAGAGAGAGAGAGAGATGGAGATTCATGGACGCCTCGCCTCGTGGGCCTCCTATCGATTGGGGCTTCTTCGCCGCTCGCTAATGCTCTGCTATCATTAAGTTATCCTAAGAGCAGGGCCGCTCTGCACCGCTCCGTGCGGCGGGAGCGGAGCCCCCGTTAGGCGGGACGGGTGCATAAGATGTGCTCTCTAATGGGCTCTCGGGTCTGTTGCCGTCACGAAATCGCGGGTGTAGCTCATTCACTTAAACCCGTCATCGATACGGCGAAGAAGAACGGAGAATGTTGCGTTACTGGGAAATAGTTTTACGACGTTTTACACTGACTATGAGTCGACTAAAACGGCACGTAGGTATGAACGCGATGAGCGAGGTACTCATACTAATCAGTAGCATCAGCATTAGAGACTAGTGTGTGTGTGTGTGTGTGGTTAATTATGATTGTATGTTTCGTGTTTTGTACGTTGATGTGGTTTTAGGTCTATGTTTCCGTCACAAGCGTAATCTATTTATGCACAGCCCACAGTTTATGAGCAGTATGCTATGCCCATTAGTTAATCCAACATTTCGAGGAACAGAAACCTAAATAATGATCTAATCTAATCCCACGATCAAAAAAAAAGAATGCATCCAAAAATGATGATATGCTTGTGGGCTACACCATTCGTGCTGCTATCTCCGTGTTTAATCTCCACTTTTCTTCTCTTTCCCCTTTCTCAGGTCGAAGTAAAACCTGGAGCTCGGCAGGCGGGATGCCCAACCGTGTGAATCTCCGTCTTTAATCAAAGGATTACAGCCTAACGTCTTGTTCTTACTACTTTAAAAAACGGCTTTCAACAAACCATCCGGCAGCAGCCTCGACACTCTTGTTACATTTTGTTCTGCAGATCCGTTTCTGAGGAAACACTGACCTCTGGCGGTGGGGAACGGTAACGACACGACATTGCGTTCCCTTGTCTCTTGGACGCTGGCTGTTTGTCTGCAGTGAATTAAAAAAAAACTCATCAGGGTGGGACCTACGAAGCGTTGAGCCTAAGCTCCAATTAATCTGTGACCAAGTCACTTCATAAAACACTAGTTCAGGGGGATGTCCAAGTTTCTGCAGATATCAACTTAGAAACATGTAAAAGTACGTCTCAACAGACATTCAGTGGAAACAGAAACATATTCATAATGTTTGTGTCTATGAGTCAAAGACCAAACCGACATGGCTATGAGATGTGGTTCATATTCTGTGAGCAGTGAACTGTAGTTATTCAAATGATGTCCAGGTTTAGAAGATGTGCACCTGTGTCTCTTGAGTGTCTCTTGAGGACATGTAGGGGGGAGGTTTTCACAAGAGTCTCTGGAGATTCCAGTGAAAGCAGTGTGTGTGTTCATGTCCACAAACCAGCTGAACGCTGCCCTCTTGTGTCCAATCACTGCCATTACTATAATTTGTGAATCTCTAACCCTCTTTTCTTGGTTCCTCGCGTTCTCAGGCTGTGGGTCATAAGGGGGCTACAACTTGTCTTTGTATAATCTTCTTTAATCTTCCTTAATCGACAACAACACAGCAAGACAGTGGACACAAAACCGTCCTCTCTTGGTTCTCACACGGCTCTCTCCTCTACCGATTCACATGTAGACCCCCTCTCTGTTACACTCAGAACTGTCCTCCTAAAGAATGGCAGGTAAGAACTTACATTAACTCCGAGGTCAGGGAATTTGCTATAGCATCTTAAATGTTGCACATGAAAATATATACCCCGTCCGCTCCTGCATCAGTCCCATTGTCCCCAGCTTCTATCCAGCCTTGCATTCCCGGGACCGTTTTGTCAGTAAACCTGCTTTTCCCCGACCTACGTCTCCATTTCTCTGTGTTTGCACTTGGGTCCGATTGACATGATCATAACAGGCTTCCTGAGCTGCCAGGATGAGTGGTGTTAGGGTGGGCCGAGGGTTTGGACACTTCCACAAAAAGATGGTGCAAAACAACAGCGTAGGTTGACATCACAAAGGAAACATATTGTCGTATTTCCACCAATCAACTGGAGCAAAGACGCCTCTGTGAACTGCTGTAGTTCACGCCTGCACGGCATGTGATTGGATGGTTTGTCTGGACACCTGCACATGTATATTTAATGTTAATGGTGTTTCATGGTGTTGTTGTGTCCAACTCTAGATCTAGTCATGAATAAATAGAGCAAAGTGTATTGTGAAGTCACCAGGCTGCCAAGGCCTCCACGTGGGCTGAGGAGGGACTTCAGCACCCCCTCCCCACACACACACACACACACACACACACACACACACACACACACACACACACACACACACACACACACACACACACACACACACACACACACACACACACAGGGCAGCAGGGTGACGTCATCCAGGATCAACTCTATTCAACACAGCTGCTGCATGTTGGGCGCTCAGCCTCACCTGCAACCATGGCCGTCGCCACCATTGAGGTCACCCAGGTCCGAACCAAACCTCTTTGACGTATAAAATAAAAGTTGTGAAATAATTGCCTCAATAGAGTCCGGTGTCCTCACGGCGCCTTATCTTCAATTGGTCCGAATGAGAAGAGAGCGAAGCGGTGGTTTGGTGTCGTCTGGAGGAACAACGCAGCACCCTGCGTCTTTTTACCACTGGAAGCTCCGAGCGCTTCTAGTTGAAAATGTCTCAACTATTCATAAATGCGCCGCTATAGGAGCTAAGGAACTACCGTGACTGGTTGTCATGGAAACAGTAAACAAAGCATGGAGACACAGAAGTGCTTCACCCCAGTGCTGTATAGAGCTATGTATATAGATCAACAGACCTAGTGCTGTATAGAGCTATGTATATAGATCAACAGACCTAGTGCTGTATAGAGCTATGTATATAGATCAACAGACCTAGTGCTGTATAGAGCTATGTATATAGATCAACAGACCTAGTTGTAGCACTCTGTACAGATATGTAGATGCTGTATATCAATTATCACTAAACGTATCAATAGTGTGGGCCAGCGTCTCAGAAGTTCTCGGCCGCTCAGGAGAAAGAGGGCATCGGCCGTAATGGTGACAGAAGACACACAGTCAGTGGATTCTTTGAAAGGTAATCATAATATGTGTATTGTCGTTTTAGAACAATCATCAAACATCAAGAGCAACACAACAGAAATATAGAAAAATAAACCCAATAAACAAAACCCAATGCTTTTCCTTTCTATTTTTCTTTTAAGTCTCACGAGTAGATCACCTGTCAGGTAAGTACTATTTATCCTATTTATCGTCTCCTATTTTAGTTTGCTATTTGAATCACTACATTTAAATTCACTATTGCATTAAGCAGGTTCTTATCAAATATCTTATAAATTACTGTATCCTATTTTGTTATTATGTACCAACTATATTATTCCCAACAGGCGATTCTTTTAACTGGCTCTCAACACAATTACTCAGTGCAATCAAATAAATGAATTACCATCTGTACTTTACAGAAAAGGAAACTTAACTCAAACGTCAACAATAAAGGAAACTTAACTCAAAAGTCAACAGTAAACATTCAAATGTAATCAACAAATAATGTCAATGTCTGTGCATATCAATTCCAAAACAAACTGTGGATCAGATTCAATTCAATGAATGACTTCAGCGGTTCAGTCCGGTCGTGACTATATCAGTTCAACTCAGACAGTTGTGTATCCATGGGCACTCCGAATGGAAACCAGGGTCCTTCCGACTGGTTGAAACTCTGTGTTCCAACTTGTGGGGCAAAAGTGAACGTTATTGTCCTACCACTTAGTAGAGAAGGGACACCCAAGCTCTCCTTCTTCCTCTCACTTCGATTCTAGGGCCGGCTCGCCACTCCAGTCTCCGGACCACACTCCTCCCTGATCAGACGTAAGCCGGGCTGAAGAATCCTATGTTCTTGAGGCAGTTCAATCCACAGCAGGAACGAAGACCTGGCCTTGAACCCACAAAGCCAGGCAAACAATTACTAACAGTTCAAGTGCATTCTCTCCCATTCAAATCAATACACATCACAATGTCCTTTTCTTGACTTTATACAAAATAAATGATTACATTGTACCTTCCATTAACTGCTCATGTCTTTCGTTCATTCAACCACGGGACCTTGCATTAGATGAGCTACTTAGCATTGTGAGCTAGACGGTGTAAACTCACCAAGAATCCTCTTTCATTCACACGTGACATCTTCACGTTCACGGGTCTCCCGCGCTCTGTGACTGCGCGCGACGTGGATGCTAGCTAGTAGCAACGTAGCTAGCTCCGGTTTATAGCTCTGGTAAGTTCGTTGACAACACTTCATAACATCCTCCACATCACATGAATTCATGAATTCAAAGTAATCTCTCTCACTTATGTCTCATAAACGGCTCTTTTAAGATATAAAGCTCTCGTTTTGGCGACTAGCCGATCCTCTCGTACACGACCAGTCTAATCGGTGACACGTTCGAGAGAAGAGAAAAAACCCGCGCGGACGAATCACATTCCAGGGAATGCAAGAGGCGGGACAACCGCCCTTATTGGCTGAACTTAACTTGGCTAAACTTTCCTCAATAATTATATATTTAGTATATTATATTCCTAATAAACAGATCCTTTAGTGACTTTGTGTGCTTTGGTTTTACAGTACTTATGTTTATCTATTTATTTCATGTGTCAGTCTTATGGTTTTCATTCTATTCTGTATGATCGTCTTATTGTGTTTGCTTTGATTGGACTTCCGCATGCCTTTATTTTGTAGTATGTTGTGCATAATGTCTCCTACGTGACCCTCACTTCATTCCCGCTGCCCCAAATCAGTGGATATGAATGACACCTGGGGGCTATGGGCGAGGTGGACTGGCAGGTCGGGTAGCCAAGGAAGAGAGAGGCTGGAGCTGAATGAGAGAATGGACGACTCCCATTGTGCAAAACAATTAAGATGGATTGACAGCAGGTGGGGGAAAGAGAACGACGACGGGAAGGAGGAGGACGACGACGACGACGAGAGCGACGACGACGGAGGGGAGAACGGCGGACATCGAGGCACGCAGAGCTGCTAGACTCCTACCAACACCGCACACTAGCGGCAATCAGTGGGAGAGAGTAACGTCTCTCCCTTCCACCTAAGTCTCCTAACGGACCGGGGTTTGGTTGGCGATGTCTAGCCAGCAGTGAAGTGAGATGTAAGGACGTGTAACTGACGCTGAGTTTCTCTGTCCGCAGGCTTGGCTGGAGAAGAGGAGGACTGGGTTCTGGGAGCAGAACAACAACGACTCTGGTTTCTCTTCATCACCAACAAGCCTTTCGCCTTTTACTAAAGACTTCCTTTTAATTAGTAGCCTATAGATCTATATTTTATATACATCTATATTTTATAGCTTGTAATCCTGAGTCCCCGTCGTCCCTTTTGAAGGTTTTAAATAGCACCGTGTTGTATTTTATGAATATCTATTTATTTTATCTTTGTGGGAATAAAATATTGTTATTATTTGGCACCGGCTGTGTTAGCGTTCGCTCTGTACACACCACAGGTTTTAACTGCTCTCCACCTGAGGAACGAACCTAGCTTTCTTTGCCTTTATTTGTTTTCAAAGTTGGTTCATTTTAGAGTTCCAAGGCCTCTTTTAAAACCTAGGTGGCGTTGTTGGACAGTCCCAACCGTTAGGTCGGCCTGGTCACATTTAGAGCTATGTACTGTATATAGATCAACAGACCTAGTGCTGTGTAGAGCTATGTATATAGATCAACACATTTAGTAGTTGTATCTAATATGTGGTAGTTGAGGTAGTATTTGTATCTAATATGTGGTAGTTGAGGTAGTATTTGTATCTAATATGTGGTAGTTGAGGTAGTATTTGTATATGTACTAATGTGGAGGAATATAATGCTGGTGCTTGGTTGAGGCCCCTGGTTAGAGCAGCTCTGTGTCAGAGTCTCTTCCCCCTCAGCAGCTGCAGTCGGTTCCTGCTGTAACAGCTCAGTGTCTACGCAGTGTGACTGAGGGAGGTTTATGTACGGCTCTCTATCACTGTGTGAACACACAGACACTGTTAAGGTAGTGGAACTCTGACAGTAATAAACTGCTGCATCTTCAGGCTGGGCGCCGTCGATGGTCAGAGAGAAGTCAGTGCTGCTTCCACTGCCACTAAACCGAGCTGGTGTTGGTGATACACGGGTGCTTATATTTTATGAGGAGCTTGGGGGCTTCTCCAGGTTTCTGTTGGTACCAGAATATAATTATTGCTGTAAACCGCTGGGTTGGTTTTACATGTCAGAGTGACTCTGGATCCTGGAGTAACAGACTCTACTGGTGGCTGAGTCACAGTCACCTGACTGCTGGTTCCTATGGGAAACAAACAAACAAATCATTCAGTTCTCCAATAGAAAATACAAGCAAGCAAAGACGCTTCTTCTTGTCATTGAGTGGATGAACCGACCTGTTAAGGATCCACAGACCGCTGTCCACAAAAGGAGGGTGAGGTGATTCATGGTCTCCACGGTTCCTGGGGTGTTGAGTGACAGCTCAGAGTCCTGCAGTGTAGAACTCGGAGGACTTTAAATCCT
Source organism: Coryphaenoides rupestris (assembly GCA_002895965.2). NCBI lineage: Eukaryota > Metazoa > Chordata > Actinopteri > Gadiformes > Macrouridae > Coryphaenoides > Coryphaenoides rupestris. The sequence continues at coordinate 469,520 of PIJE02000216.1, read as the reverse complement.
CTCAGAAGCCCAGTTTCAGCTGAGCATGCAAAGCTTCCTCTCTATGGAAATGAGCCGTTTCCACTCCCCAGACTGGGGCTGAGAGAACTCACACATTCTGGGAGGACCACTGGATCTCTTCTACAGTCACACTTTAGGAATATATTTTTCATTTCACTGAAAACAATCTGAATTCATAATCTATGACTTTTTGTCTGATTTATTCATTTTCGGGTTTGTATAAAATCCTTTAATTTTCATATTCTTGACAAATTTGAATGATATTTTTCTTAATACGATAATAATAGATAATAACATTCTATTTGTTATAAATTCATGTTTATTACATTGCCTATTTCATTAAGTTAGTTTCGTGGGCTTTTGTTGAGAAAATATAATGTTTGCTAGCGTGCTTTCAAGTATTTAATGAAAAATAATATAGAATAAATCAATTTTAATAGATCCACACCTTCACATACACATTATTATAAACGTTACCAAACAGAACTTGAGGTGATCAAATATGAACTAATTCCTCGTGTGTTGTGATGAGTTAGTGTTTGTGTGTCAGTAAGATCTGCCTTCAGTGTGCGGGAGGTTTTTGTACAGCCTCTCAATGAGTTTGTATCACTGTGGTGCACTTTTGGTGGAGGCACCAAACTCATCATTAACTGTGAGTACAAGGACTCTTTTATATACCCAATATATTATACCTTTGAAAACTACCTTTAGATTAAAATATGTGTGAAGATGTAAAGATTTTTTTACCTTTTATTTTAAATACTTTAAGCGTTTTATTTCATTCGATAGGTTAAGGACAGTGATGTAAATCTATTCTTTTGTGGAGTTTTGTCATTCAATGTAATTGTTGACTTTGGTTTTCTAAAGACTTCATTATCATGAGCATTCATCATTTACTAAGAATATAATTGATTTACGTTGTACTTCATAAAATGGGCAAACAAGTATCATTCAAGTTCAGATTCAACTTGTAAAAATAATCTAATGAATACAATATTATATTTGTAATGAATTTGTGTGCTTAAAATGTCCTATTATACATTATTCTGTATTATTTGGGCGCAATATAAAAATAAATGTAAGAAAGGGGAAGTGAAACAAAGAAATATTAAGAAAAGCTTCGTGTTGACAGCGGTTGAAACATTTAAAATGTGTCAGGAATGAAGCGTCTCAATCTCCAATCCACAATCCACTCTTCAATAATGCAAAGCCAGACGGCTGTAGTTCTTTGCACTGAGCCGGTTCATTCAGTGATTCTGCAGGAGGCACCGGCTACAGGTTCCTGCGATGTCTGCCTCTGCGGCTCCAGGTCCAGATGTAGTGTAGTACAGTAGTACAGTAGGGGACACAGGACCAGGAACAGTCACATGCAGAGTCCATAGACCCGGGTATGAGGCTTCCACTGCTGACAGAACTCACAGAATCGGCGATTTCCTTTGTAGACCTGACAGGCGATGAGGAGAAAGGGGGAAAACTCAGCCTTCGTTAGTGAGCTGTTAGAATCTGGAGCGACCTCCTTCTGTCCGCTCGCAGCAGCCGTCAGAGATTGACCCGATTGTCCTCCCAAAATAGCAACGTTCGTTCGATTCACACACACGGACGGCGCTTCAGCCGAACGGATGGGAAACGGTTGATGTTCAAATGTGGGACATGGTAGTGTCGGTCAGTCGATCGCTAATTCAATGACACCCAGACACACACACACACACACGGACACATGCGTGAAGACACACACACACACACACACACGGCCACAAGCGGGTGCACATGCACACGCACAGAAACATGCATGCAGACACACGGACACACACAGACACACACGTGCGTATAGACACACACACAGACTCACATATTGGCACTCAGATAGATAAGAAGCAGGAACATCGATTCCGTTGCCATGCCATCATGACACAACGTCTCACCCTCCCACTCTCCCCCACCCTCTCACCCTCTCACCCTCCCACCCTCTCAACCTCGCACCCTGCCACCTCTCCACCCGGTAAACCACGACACAATAATGCAAAGCCAGACGGCTGTAGTTCTTTGCACTGAGCCGGTTCATTCAGTGATTCTGCAGGAGGCACCGGCTACAGGTTCCTGCGCTGTCTGCCTCTGCGGCTCCAGGTCCAGATGTAGTGTAGTACAGTAGTACAGTAGGGGACACAGGACCAGGAACAGTCACATGCAGAGTCCATAGACCCGGGTATGAGGCTTCCACTGCTGACAGAACTCACAGAATCGGCGATTTCCTTTGTACCGCTCAGAATGGGGATGTGGGGTCGGGGGGGGGGGGGGGGGGGGGTGCAACGTGGACCAAAATGCTTTGTTGATGCCTTTACCATTTACCAAGTGGATTTGTTTTTTTGTGGTGTCATATTTTTTTTTGGGGGGGGGGGGGGGGGGCGGGGGAGACAGGGCCCCCGACCAAACACACAACCCAATTTCAACACACAGGCTGATGTCAAACACGGAGGTGAGACCATGGGGCCGTCGAGGCCTGTGTCTCTCCACCACTGATGTGGGCTCATGCCAGATGGTTCATCTGGTCATCCAATGCGCTTTCGCAGTCACGCGCCGCCGGTGAAAGGTCGTAAAGGTCGACCTTTAACTTTCCTACACGGCTGCTATAGGCTACCCCGTGAAGCTGCGTTCTCGCCACCGCCACCAGGGGGGGCTAGCAAGGGTGGCGGCGTTGTTGTGTGTGTGTGTGTGTGTGTTTGCATGAGGTGTCAAACCGCTGTCTTTAGCTGTATTTAATCTCAGCGCTGAGCGTGTGTGTGACTAACTAACTAGCTACGCCGCCAAGGGAAACGCTTGGTTTGTCAGAATGCTCCGGAACTCTTATCTCCGAGGCGTTCTCAATGTGAAACTTATTTTGTGTGGGGTTTTTTTTGTTGGGTTTTTTTTCATAATAAAAGTGTGAAGAAAATAAATGAAAAAATAAAATGTGCTCATTACGGGAGGAAAATAATAATTAAGAAGAAGTAAAATAGTCATGTAACTTTGAACCTCTAGACGTTTTTTAACAATGTGGCGGTGTTTACTGTTTTTTCTAGTTGATTACTAATGTGTGATGTTGTCCGCAAGTGGGGGAAAAAAGTTTTTTGGTTTGTTTTTGTTTCGTTTTTTTCTAATTGTACAATATTCTATATCAGATAGAAGACAGGTAGCAGGCCATAGTAGTGAGAAAGGACTTGCAGGCGGTCACACGATGACCTGAAATGTTTTGGTTCAACATACAGAACACAGGGTGTTGTTCAGGCAACTCGGCAGAATCACTGAACAGCTTTCCTGCCACACATCACTTGGAAATGTCCCCCAGAAAACAATGACCCAGCAAGGTGGAACTAATCAATAAAGTGAGCAGGAAATGTGTTGTTCGGATCCCGTACTCCAATTGTCAACGTGTGTTTAAATGGGACTAAAGCACAATTAATAACGACCCTAAAGACAGTACATATTTGGTTTTACTCCTTAATATATATGGTGGTCTTAGCAATTGGTATTGTTGTTAGACTTGCTCTCCTCGGATGGGGTTTTGCTAGGATTTGAAAGTCCTGTAGTGTGGGCTTGGTGGTGGTAGGAAGCTGAACGGTTTGTGTGGTGACTGTATGGAAATGTTCTCCAGACAAAAGCCATTCCACAGTGATGTGTGCAGTGAAACCTCTGTGGATCTCTACAGCCTCTATCAGTACACCAGGCTGTGAGAAGCGCTTTCCGTTGAGGGTGGATAGGCCTACACTCAGACCACGTTCATATTCATCTTGACGTGTACCTTTATATCTGTGTACCTTTTCAAGCCAATTTCAAGACAACCTGTGGACACTCCAAACACCGTGACGTGGATGTGCGTGTGTAGTTTAAGAGGTGGCCTTCTAATGCATAGGAGTAATCTACATACTGGACCAAGTAAAGAAGTATTTCAGACTCATAACGTGACCCCTCTTTCTGTGTGTGTGTGTGTGCGTGTGTGTGAGAGAGAGAGAGAGGGAGTGTGTATGTGTGTGTGTGTGTTAGATAATGTACTGATATGTTGTGATGAACTCAACAGCCATCCAACTCTCCCTGCCTAATTTAATTTAATTATTAACAATAAACAAAACACAGAACAGTTAAATACAATACCACGAATAAAGCTTGGGGGGGGGGGGGGGCAGAACCAGGAGGAACGGGACAATGGTGAACTGATCGCGGTAAAATATGGCCTCCGACGCAACCGTACCACATACACACATTCATACAGCGACGGCGGCGGGGGTCTGTGAACCGTGCAAGGCAGCAACCGGTTCATCGGGAGCCGTTCGGGTGAGGCGTCTTGCTCGGGGACGACACTTGGCGTAGGAGCCGGGGATCGAACATCAAGCAACCTTCCAGTTAGCCAGACAACTGTTCGTTGATTAGTTTAAAGGTGCGTTCATCAAAGGTGCGAATATCTTTTTTCCGAGTCGACTCCGCCTGTGTCTGTACGAGCACATTTAGATTTGAGACTGCCCCCGGCTCATTTCTGACCAATCAGAGCGTCTCTTCCTCAATTGGTTCAATTAGTGAATGCATCTTTCCTGTCAATCACAGCAGGTGCGTGAAACTTTCAATCTTGCGCACCTCTCGAATCTTACCCACAGCACCTTTTAATTGATATGTTTAATATTCATTTTGAACATCGATCTCATTCATCAGGTAAACAACAATTCAATATGAAATTGTTTCAGATCATGAGTATTACAATGAATACTTTAGTGTGTTCCTTTGCTGCGATTAGGATTTCACCTTCAATTCTGGTAACTCTGGGCATTATTTATAGCGTGGTACTAAATAATGAATCAACTCGTCGATACAGCAGAGTTCTGCCTTCTAAGGGACCCCAGCGCATCACAGACGTAGTTGGATAACTCTTGCGATCAATGCACTCTTCCTCTGCATTTGAAAGATGCATTACATGCAGGGTTGTTGTTGTTGTTGTGCGGTATCACCTTGTACTTGTGCTCCGTGCGGTTGGGCGTGATGGTCTTCAGGGAGGTGAACAGGTTGCACTGGGGGCAGGGCTTCGTGCTCGCGTCCAGTTGACACAACTCGAGGAAGTAGTGGTACTTTGCCAGCTCCTCGTTGGCCAGGTGAGACACCACGAGCCCCTCCTCCAGGAAGCCGCTGCACTCAAGGGTCGGACACACGATGCGAGCCCTGCCAACTTGTACCTGCGGGCAGTGAGACAAACAGGTGGGTCAGTCAACTCAACAAGGTACCAGCGATGGTCTGTTTGACACGACAATGGTCGGGGCTCGTAATGATTTCCCCCTCGATAGGCATAAAATGTGCAGAGAAATTCCCTCCAAAGTAAAAGCAAAGGGGGAGATAAGCAAAACTATAACTTTGTGGGCTGCTAATTGTGTTGAAATGTAATGTAATGAGCTTGATTGTAACAAGAACAACACCAAGCATATAGGTTCATGTATGTATTCTAATAATTAAGGTCTAATATTACACTATGGCCAATTGACAGTACACCACAGTGGGTTTAATCCAGATGTGCCTGGACTAAGGCTGCAGTAAGGTCGGTCCAAAGTATATATATCTTCATATAACTGCCCTAGAAAAGTAGAATTAGGGCCAGCACCGTGCACTGTGTGTTTTGACCAGGAACCAGGCACCAGGAACCAAGCATCAGGCACCAGGAACCAAGCATCAGGCACCAGGAACCACCACCACCACCACCACCACCCACCTGGGAGCTGATGTAGCGCGTCAGACAGTCGTCACACACGGCCTTCCCGCAGCACCGGAGAGGCGCGGCGGTCGACGACGGCGTGTCCAGTAAACACACCAGGCAGCTGGACAACACCAGCGGAGCCCCATCATCACCATCACCACCACCACCACCCGCCGCATGACTGTCGCCGTCCCGCCGCCAGGGGTCCACTAGGTCACTGAGGCTGTACAGCTCGGGGCCACCGTCACCACCAACACCATCACCATCACCATCGCCACCACCACCATCGTCACCAGTGGTCTGCGCCGTGAGTTCAACATCCCCCCGGTGGTGGTCGGCGACACAGTACACGGTGCAGTACACGTGTCCGTCCCGCTCCACACAAGGCGGCTCTCCGTCTCCACCATCTCCTCCTCCTCCTCCACCACCACCACCACCGCCGTCGTCGTCGTCTCCTCCTCCTCCTCCTCCTCCCCCCCCAGTGTCGGCGCGGCAGTGGTGGTGCTGGTGCTGGTGGTGGCGGCTCCTCCGACTCTCACAGTTGTCGCCGCCGCCGTCGTCGTCGCCGTTGTTGTTGTTGTTGTAATAATAATAATAATAATAAGAACACTCGTCGCTGCTGTTGTTATTCTCTTGTATTATTATGTCTTGGTTCGTTTCTGCGCCGTACCCTTCCTCTTCTTCTTCTTCTCCTTGTTGTTGTTGTTGTTGTTGACATCCCGCCGGCATGTTGTTGTTGTTGTTGTTGTTGTGTTCCCCGTCACTTGTTGTCTGTTTGCTCGGTGGCTCCACATCTTCCATCCCCCGACGCGTCGCTCCTCTCTGGCGACCAAAACACAACACAACACAGCAGCCAGAGCCCCTCCTCCTCCTCCTCCTCCTCCTCCGTCTGCTTCCGGGTCTCCGAACCACGTGGTCCCCAGACGCCAGCCAATGGGAAGCCCCAGTGGTGAATGGCAATTAAAGAAGGCCATGTGACACAGACTTTTGTAATAGTTGTGTTGTCATCGCTGATGGCCTGCTCTGCATTAAGATAAGATAAGATAAGATAAGATAGAACTTTATTGATCCCAAAGGAAATTGATATAAACATGATATAAAGAATGTTGCACGTGACTGGTAGAGGAGGATGCTGAGTAAACTACTCAGTATTATGGTAGAGGTCTCGGAGAGGACGATGCCGAGTAAACTACTCAGTATTATGGTAGAGGTCTCGGAGAGGACGATGCCGAGTAAACTACTCAGTATTATGGTAGAGGTCTCGGAGAGGACGATGCTGAGTAAACTACTCAGTATTATGGTAGAGGTCTCGGAGAGGACGATGCTGAGTAAACTACTCAGTATTATGGTAGAGGTCTCGGAGAGGACGATGCTGAGTAAACTACTCAGTATTATGGTAGAGGTCTCGGAGAGGACGTTGCCGAGTAAACTACTCAGTATTATGGTAGAGGTCTCGGAGAGGACGATGCTGAGTAAACTACTCAGTATTATGGTAGAGGTCTCGGAGAGGACGATGCCGAGTAAACTACTCAGTATTATGGTAGAGGTCTCGGAGAGGACGATGCTGAGTAAACTACTCAGTATTATGGTAGAGGTCTCGGAGAGGACGTTGCCGAGTAAACTACTCAGTATTATGGTAGAGGTCTCGGAGAGGACGATGCTGAGTAAACTACTCAGTATCATGGAGGAGGTCTCAGAGCACCTATCGCCCGTCCTTAGCAATCGCCGAGCATTCGTGGGGCTGTGTCTTACCAGGGAGCACCTCTCTGACACAATAGACTAGATAGCGTATGACCGAGTTGATGGCAGCACAGCAGAAGATCTCTACACGACAGTGGACAGTTTGGACATCTCCCTATTCTGGCCTCTCGTGGTGCCACAGATCACCCTTTACAACTCGTCATGGCTTGCCTTCTCTTATTATATATATGGTCCACCCGCGCCCTAATACAACCCGAAGTGTTCGACCCTCAACAACACTCTTAGTCTAATTATAATGGTGACGAATATTAGCCTCTCAACATCTAATGTCTGACTAGCCTTTCCCCAGAGCATCTTAGCATCGGGTCAGCAGAGTCAGGAGATAATACAGTTATCGCGCGTCATGAAAGTATGTAGTACGACTGCCATATGCCACTTATTATATCTCACTTGTGTCATTGATAGCCCGTCATAGATTACATTCACAACTAAGCTAGTTCATCTTATGTGATATAACTTTAGTAGTTTGGTGAATCATTAACTCAATATATCTCGAATGACTAACTACAATCCCCCAATCCATAATCACTCCTTCAGGTCAATGGCGAAGCCATAAAGTGAGTAGGCTCCAAGTGCACAAGAATATCATATATCATGCAGCGTATTCTCCATTCTGATGCCAAATGTTGGGCTCCTGCCGTCGGACTATCTAATATGCCTCTGTTGAGGTTATTGTCCGTTATGCCGTGGCTCTGTCAGAGAAGATATGACGTTTTATCTGTACAATTTTTGTAGAGACGCTCGAGTATAAGTGTTGTAGTATTTTGGACATTTCCTATACATGTCTTGTCTGTCTTGCTCCTACACGCTTATTTGGGTTTTGATTTACTTCTTAGATGCTCATACTAAATCGTAATGAGTCCTGCTGGCCCAAACGTGAATTCTCTTTACGGTTGATGTGACTCTCACAATCAAAAAGTCAAAGTTCTAATTTCTATTGCTCTAATATTCTCAAAGTAAAGACGATTGTGACCGGTATGAGATAAAGTTTGTGGGCAAAGACCCATTCACCTTTACTGTTTAACGCGGTAAACTTAGAATTTAGACACACAAGCGGCGTATCCCTACTTGTGAATAAGACACACTAAGTCTGATAGAACTACTATCTACTTCAGTATACAAAATATAACCCAACGCAACTCCTCACTCTCAAAACTCGGTGTCACAGACAGCAAAGTTAGAGAGAGCAGCTAGCTAGCCCTTCACCACAAGATACAATGTGTACAGAGGATCTTTTGTAGGCTTAAATATTGCGTTTTATTAGAGGATTTATGTGTAGCGTGCGAGGCTTGCAAAATGCGAGTGAACAGTAAATAGACACAGCAGACCGATAGTCTGTCCGTATACAGCGATTACGTTTCTCCGTGTATTGGCATACATCCATAGGTCGACCTCTGTAGCGTATACAATCCGACGATATACAAACAGCCTTGGAGAGGTGCTTTATAGATGACCTTAACACCCACCGAGTAGCCTTTGGCCCCACTGTCTTATGAACTAGCAAACCAAGTACTGGATCGACCACACGTTACTCTAAATGCATACCAGGAGTACACAGGTGATAGCTCAGCACTCACTTACTCACACACACTCGGATATCTCAGAAAAGTGTGTGTGATAGACACGTAACTAGTGCTCTTTTGTCGTTCTTAGATCTTTACTGCGTACATGATTAACCGCGTAGAAAACACAAGCGAAGCACCTATTTGTGATAACTATTATGAAGTACTTGTTGAACTACTCCTTACCGAACATAGTATTAACAGCCTAGCTCTAACTCTCGATCATTAGACGGTAGGGACAGAGCACAGTATAGAGAGAACAGCCTTGTTGCTTAGCTTGCTTGCACCAGTGCTACAAGATACATTAAGAAGGGATCAGGATGAGGACCATGGACACACTAAAATACGTGTCTTCTCTAATTTAGAGGGTAGTGAAGAGGTGTGATGAGGTTGTGTTTCATATGGCACAAATATCGGTGTCAATTTTTTTCTTGTCTTTGAACTTTCGATGCTGTGGATAATGTGCACAACTTCTCGTGGTGCCATCTGGACATGCACTTATCTCGCGACTAAACGCTTGGTGTTTGATGCCTAAACCGATGTTGCCCTAGCGTCTTATGAGGTTATTGTGTGCGTGGCTGCAAAATGCGTTTGAGCGCGAGATAAGTGCAGTTTGGACATCCATGCCTCTCGCGACTAAACGCTTGGTGTTTGATGCCTAAACCGATGTTGCCCCACTGTCTTATGATGTACTCATGCCCACACAAGCATTGGTAAGGTCGGATAAACGTTTCCATGAAAGTTGTGAAGACCCATCACCTTTTACTGTTTAACCGCTTAGAAACACACAAGCGCCTATTGTGAAAATGAATTGTGAACTACTCTCGAATGCAATAACCCCCCAACTCCAAAACGGTAGGGAAGCAAGTAGAGGTGCACCAGCACAAGATACATACAGAGGGATCATTGGGCAATAGCGTCTTATGAGGTTATTGTGTGCGTGTCTGCAAAATGCGTTTGAGCGCGAGATAAGTGCAGTTTGGACATCCATGCCTCTCGCGACTAAACGCTTGGTGTTTGATGCCTAAACCGATGTTGCCCCACTGTCTTATGATGTACTCATGCCCACACAAGCATTTGACACACACACACAGACATAAACCGACACACATGCACGCCCACGCACGCACGCACACACACACACACACACACACACACACACACACACACACTCACACATCACACACACACACACACGCCTCCCGTTGCAGATCGAGTGCAGCGCGTGCCAGTTCATCTGGTGCTTCAAGTGCCACGCCCCCTGGCACAGCGGGCTCAAGTGCCGTGACTACCGCCGCGGGGACAAGCTGCTGCGCAAGTGGGCGAGCGGCATCGAGCAGGGCCAGAGGAACGCGCAGAAGTGTCCCCGATGCAAGGTACAGGAACCCCGGGGGTCGGTCGGGGTCGGGAGGCAGGGTAGGATGATGGATGGATGGATGGGATGGATGGATGGTAGGTGCATCACAGATATTTTGTTGTTTACCAGCCGAGGAAGGGGTCAACATGGCAATTATTAATATTTTCCCCACAGGGAGCAATAAAGTACCAACTCTCTCTTCTCTCTTGTTCTATTGAGGTGTAAACCGAGGTCAGTTGAGTTCGATCGTCTTCAATAATTGTAATTGATCGATGTGTTGGACAACTCCAGGCTCAGTGGCGTTCTCACTTGGCTGTTCATGGACCAGCGAACAAAAGGCGTGAAGCGAAGACGCGTGGCTTTTATTTATTTGTTTTACCTGTTTTTGCCGTGAGAGCATACTTTCACCGTGAACCTCACCGTGGATCTTCTCTCCAGATCCACATTCAGCGCACGGAGGGCTGTGACCACATGACCTGCACGAAGTGTAACACCAACTTCTGCTACCGCTGCGGCGATCGCTACAGGCAGATGAGGTCGGTTTCGAGTTCCTTTTTTACTCCATCTTTGTTTGTTTGTCTCTCTCCCTCTCGCTCTCCCTCACCCTCCGCTGGTGTTTTTGTTCCCGTCGCTCCGCCAGGTTTTTCGGGGACCACACGTCCAACCTCAGCGTGTTCGGCTGCAGGTATCGCTACCTTCCCGACAAGCCGCACCTGAGACGTCTGATCCGGGGCTCCGTCTGCGGTGAGTTCTACTCGCAGGAGACCGACGTCTTGTGGCTTTCCACTGGAAACTCTGCGCTTTCGCTTTTTGTTGTCCGTCTCGAGACCAATAATTGTCCCCCCCCCCCCTCACCTCGGCTCACCTCTGCTCAGTCGGCTAATTTAGTTTGACACCAGCCACCGCTAGTTAGCTGCTCCGTGGTCTCTGAAGAATGCTAGCTATTAGCGGCTAACGGTGATTAGCTCGCGGCAGAGGTGCCAGAGGAGCCACTAATTTCTCCAAGGACCGTAATCTCCCATTACAGCTCCCATTGTTTTTACACCGTGGGGTGCGGTGGTGGAAGTCAGACGTCCGCGACTGTTTTTACTTAATATAATATAAGAATATAAGAAATACTGTGTTTATAAGTAAAAGTCCAGCTTTGAAACATGCAAGTGAGCTTAACAGTACAAAACTATTGTACTTTTACTATCATAGATTTTGAACATGCATACGTCTTTCTCTCTCTCCGTCTCTACAGCCAGTAAGGTGGTGTTGGCTCCTGTGGTGCTTGTGCTGGTCGTGGTGCTTGGGGCGCTGTCCCTGGTGATAGGTACACGCGCACACACACACACATACACAGACACACACACACACACACACACACACACACACACACACACACACACACACACACACACACACACACACACACACACACACACACCCACATGCGCGCACGCACACAGTTAAGTATGCCGTACATTGAGGAAAACACACATACTGTATATACCGTACCTCTATCTCTCGCATTTATATTTCTCACCCACTCGTCTCCTTCTCCCTCCCTCCTGTTCCCTCACCTCTCTCTCTGTCCTGGCCTGCAGGCTTGGTGGTGTTCCCCATCTACTACGTCTGCAAGAGGAAGAAGAAGCAGCAGCTGGCTCAGGGTTCGGATAAAGGCGGAGTCACCTTTTAGCAAAGCGGTCCCGCCCACCCAGACATTTGCCGCCCACTAACGGACGGACTGACTGTGAGTGAGTGAGTGACTCACCGGACCTCAAGCGACGACCTCCTCTATCGAGAACTTGGTTGTGGGGGGAAAAAAAAAAACACGAGCTCTTGTCTTGTCTTGTCACTTTTTTTTCTCTCACAATCTTCCTCTCTCTTGTCTCTTGTCTTCCTCTCTAGTCTACCCACCATCCCACCCTTCCCTCCCCATCACCTGTCCTCCTGTCAGGGGGTCCGTGTGAATCTGGTCCCGTGCCAGGTGAACTGCAGACAGGGCGGCTGGGTGCAGTTTGCAGGAATGTTGATATATTAACCAAACGGCCACCGGCTGGCAGACGTGCGCACGCTAACAATGAGGCTCGCAGGAAAAAAACAAGGAAGTGGATGGAATTTAAGTAAACAGCCTTTTTTCGTGACTAGCTAGTACCAATTGTTACACGCCACAAAGAAGCTAAGGAAAACTATGACCAACTATGGGTCAAGATTGAAGCTTTTATTGAGTCCCTATGTGGGGGACACGCTATTAGGATATAGACTGGTGCCGCTTGGAATGAGAGTCTGTTGCTATGGTTTGAAACATTTCTGTTCTGCTCGTGGTGGTAGACGGGTACATTCTTGTCCTCAGGTGGCGATCACAGGACTCAATGGAACCCTGTAGCCTCTTGTTCAAAAGTTATTGCTTATTCAGAAAGTTCAAATTGCTCATAGTGCTGAAGAACAAAATAACTATAATTTAAAGGAGGCTGATTGTAACAGAGTCAGTCTGCTGCCCTGCCTGGATTGTGACCTTTAGAGCCTTTAAGTTAAACACACACACACACACACACACACACCTGGAATGGTGCCAGAGAGCAGAGGATTTTCGAAAGCTTTCACGGTTGTCAGGCATGTTGCTCTCTGTTAATCAACACCCCCCCCCCCAAAACCCCACCACACCTCTGATCATCTCTTAACTCTTTCCTCTTTCTCCTCCTCCTCTGTATTTTATTAGTTTCCTCTCGTTTATCTTCTCTCCCTCTCTTTCTCTCTCTCTCTTCGTTCTTGCCGGTACATCCTCTCAAGTGTCTCTGTGCTCTTCCTCTGTTAACCCGGACGGCCAGAGCAGAACCGGTACGCATGCTGATCTGCCCTGAGAGCGATGGGCCAGAGAGATGGACAGACTGTAGACAGTTACCGCCATTGTTGATTTCGGGGGAAAAGCCACTTGAGTTACTGAGTTGCATGTCAACGTACACAAACAAAAAAAGCCCACAGACTGATTGTTGATTGCGTTTGAGTGAAAATGAAGGGGAGGGGAAAATGGCTCCGTCGAGATATTGACACGTCAGACGAGATGTTTCTGCTAATGTTGGAAGTCGGCAGTGATTTTACAAGCTGGTCCCAAATGAGTCCCAACCTCCAACCTCTTCCCCTCACACCTTCTGGGTTCAATTGCGTTCTTTGTTTTCTATATTGTACCCTGACCCCGATTTTCATGCACATGAGCACAAACTTCTTGATCGTCACAAGATGTCACCAAAAGATCAAGTTTAAGATACATTTACATATATATATATATATATATATATATACTATTACTGACAAAGTTACTGAAGAAGTCGCTAGACACTGCACCCGCTGAGGAGTCAACAAACAATGTATAAATATGATCTGATTCCTGAAACAATATATATTAATCTCCCACGGATATATTATTACTATATATTAATCTCCCCGTAAGTTCACACTACTGAGTATCTCAACACCTGGGGAGATGGGGTTTGAAATATATACATATATAGATTTAAGAACATATATTTGACCATGTGCTGTAATCCCATGCGCTTACATCGACAGGGTAGTCGTGCCAACTTTGGGTGATGGTGTAATTTGATTGGTTGAGTTGCCGGTCAGAGAAGGGCAGAGGTGATGTACTGTATGGTTCACACTGGTGCCCAGGACAATAGCAGGGGGGTGGCTACAGGTCGGTTGCACTCGCTCTCAGGAAGTTCCATTCCCATGCTTTCCACCTGAACAACGTCTGTGCCACTCACATCCCCGCCCCGCGGGATTGCCGTGTATTTTTCCGAAGCTTGCCAATAATGTCCAATCGTTGCTTTGCCAAAGTATCAGGTTCTGGGAAGGGAGTCACTTGAGGTGTACAGATTCTTTGGCACAAAATAAGTCCAAAGGCCGGTGTCATGATCTACATCAACATTGAGAAATGATTACATTTTTGCCTTTTACTCAAAAAAAAGATGAATCACATTCGCAACGCACACAACAAAAAGCTTAAAAACTTTTTTATGCATTTCAATTGTAAAAATACTATAATTTTATATAATAATTATTTGCCATAGTTTCTTTCATATAAAAAATATATATCTTATATAATTATTGTGAATGTAGCATACAAATATGCAAATATAGACCTATACATCATATTTATGGCATTTTTCACACCATTTGGACTACGATTCAAAACGGACTCGTGCTATTCTTCAATATGTTTTTGTTCTTTACTTTTTTGTTCAATTTTGGGTCTAAGAATTATATCTGTTACCAAGCCATTGTTTTTTTTTCTTTCTATCATCTCAAATGAATCATCTTATTTAAAATGTGGGGGAGAAGCAGAGAGATCTTTGCCCTCCTCCATAGTGCTAAATTATCGCTGCTAATGCACTGATATATTGCTACTAAGGTTTTTATTTCGTTTCACAATGACAACGTTTGCCGTTGGATGAATCATGTCCTGTCATCTGTGGCCGTTTCACAGTAGCCATACAAAAGGTCTCCCCCCTCCAAAAGAAAAATACCCAGAATGACATTAAACTAATGTTACTGGCTGGCTGCAGTGAAATTATCGATGGTTTAAATGTACTTCCTGTGGTAGTTACAGAGTAATAATGACATGCCATTTTTTTTTGTTGTTGTCAACGTTTTGTTTGTTTGTTTGTCTGTCTGTATAGCTGTGTATGTGTATGAGCTGGCTCACACATAGCAGGCCATGTCGACGATACCTTGAAGAGGCTTTCAGAATGACAATGCAACGGTGCCTTTACAATCACTACTGAGTATTTATGTTGTCATCCTGTCATCCTTGCCTCCCTCCCTCCTTCCCCGGTTTTCTTTTCCAAATGTCCCGTGCTCAATTTTTGTATTTTTTCGGGGGGGGTGCTTTATTTTACCACCAGATTTGAGAGTGGCGAGTCATCCATTTTATAATGGATCCAATGGTTGGCATCTCAAGTGGGAGTGGCCACAAAAAAAATGTCATACATTTGGATGGCCCTCCCACTTGTGATGTCACCGGTGGATATAGCTCGAAAAAGGACATAGAAGCCTGTAAGTCACGAAAGAATCACCATCGCTCCTGGTGGTGGAGTAGGGGACGCTCGAAGATATTGTCTGGGTTCGAACTTCAAATACAAACATAGTAGCACTTATAAAAAATGGTTGAGGGTGGTGCCAGTACTGTGGGGT
The DNA here is from genome assembly GCA_002895965.2 of Coryphaenoides rupestris. Taxonomy (NCBI): domain Eukaryota; kingdom Metazoa; phylum Chordata; class Actinopteri; order Gadiformes; family Macrouridae; genus Coryphaenoides; species Coryphaenoides rupestris. The sequence goes on along the minus strand of PIJE02000216.1, from coordinate 453,961 downwards.
AGTGCGATGCTAAATGCTATGCTATTTTATTTTTATTTTTTTAGATTAGAAGAGTTGAAGTCTCTACTTTCTGCTGTCAGTTATAGCTACATCCGTTTTGTTCCACGTATCTTTGCACAACGTAGAATTGTCACTTTATGATGGCTCTGGCGTTTAGTCATGCACTTCTGGTCGGTTCAAATTGCCACTGAGGAGAGCTATGGGGAGAGTAACGGGAGGAGTACAGAGCAGGATGTATGGAATACTTAATTCCATTTCAAGAAAGAAAATATATGGGACAAGACTGTCGTGTCGTTAAAGAAAGTGTCATTTGTTTGCACACTGTCTCAATAACTGTGTGCATGCATGCGTGCTTGCGTGCACATGTGTGTCTGTGCGTGCGTGTGTGAAATGTGGTGAGATAATGCTGACCTTCCGTGTGTGTGTGTGGTGTACCGTACATAATGTGTCGTGTCTGCCTTGAAACACAACTGCATACTTTAACACGAGTTGCTTTTCAAGGACGTGTCTGACGCGTGGACGACCTGATTCGTCAGAGGTCAAACCGGGTCCATGATGTTCCACCACCTACTGCCACTACTCGTACAATGTCTGCTGTAAACTCTTTTTTGCTGTATCGCTTTGTCAGAGACAGACACCCTTTCCAACTGACGGTGAATAGATCCAAATAAATATGGCCAAAAATGTTAATGTGGTGTCGTGTGTTGGCTCATGGCTGCAACCATTACTTATTGACACTTGGAATGTTCTTTGCAGACGAGCATTTTCTGCAGGAATTCACACTTCAATTATTGCCAAATTGCTTATCTTCCCTATATTTTTATACTTCTCCTAGGACTTAGGACTTACTGTAAATTTGTAAATCTGTTATCTTATGGTTATTACTCTATTGTTTATTTCTCTATTGTCTTATTCTATTGCTATGCAACCTGGCGCAATAATCTTTATCTTATCCTATCTTACTTCCTCCTCTCTTCAACCACACGTGTAATTACTATTGCGTGGCGATAGGGGGCGTCGGCGGACCACAAGACACAAATTATAATAATGATCTCTTCACTCAAAACTACAGCATAATATAGCCCGGGAATCATCATCATAATAATAATAACCCTCGTTTATTGGGATGGGAAGTTTCATTTCAAATTACCGGCATAAAACAAAAATACAAAGAATATAAAATATATAAACGCAGTGAGTCTATTGGCTACGACGTTGCAGCTCCGCCTCCGCCGCCGTCTCTCTGAGGTCTCCTTCATTCTCTTTATTCACTTTAATTCTAATATCTAAAGCAGCTGGACACAGAGCGCCAGTACAGTCATGGAAACGAGACAGCAAGGTACGGGACTCATACTGGTTATTCATGGTGCTATTCAATAAATATGCCTTTTATTTGGTTTTGTTTTAAAATTGCTTTTCCATTGCGTTTCCTGACAGGGTGTCTCTCTCTCTCTCTCTCTCTCTGTGTACATGCATACATGCGCGTCTCCTTTACTCCTCATCATCAGAAAAATGTACAAATGATCTAAATTGCAGTTAAAGTTTAGCGTCCAGAACATTCAGTCCAGTGTGTTCATGTTGCTTTGTAACCCATTGCTGCACTGCACTCAACTAATGAGGTTTAAATTATTTATAGGCGTCTTACTTACTTTATTTTGTACTTCTTTATTTTTTCTTTATTAAGTAATGCAGTCTGTTTAGAATACCAGATGGTTGAGATCTATTCCTTTTTAAATAAACATGAATCCTTCATTGCCCTCATGAGTTAAATCCCACTATTATTGGAGAATAGTTAAATAGGGACTATTGTCCATCACTAATAGGAGCACTGCCATTGTGTATTTTAATTATTATCATAGTAATTGAAATATGACGGTGTTTCATTCAGTTTGAATGGATAATGGATTATTCAAATTTTGCAGGAAAATGTGTCAAATCAAATGGAAGTTTGTCAAAAAATCTTTTGCACTCATTTTGATCATTGGATCCCTCTTGGATGAAGTCATTTTAATAGGCCCCTGCATTATATTAGCACAGGCCTACCTACTATGCATTATATATTTATCTCATCGTGTCACGTGGTTCTGGTGGAAAGGTTTGACTCCACAAATGCGTCTTGGGTTTAACAATGTCCTGGTTCAGTTGCAGGCCAGGAATGCTTCACTCCGGCTGGCCTGGGTGCGTGGGCATGTACTGCACATACCTGGGAGTTTGGTTTTAGCAGCTCAGTTTGATGTGTTCTCCTGCCCTGTTAATAACCTGCCACAGGGCTGCTATTTACCATCTATAGTCCCATGACCGCCCGCACCACCACCAAAGTTAGGGCCATCTTGTGACCAATGGTATTTGTACAATATATCACCCACAGTGATATATTGCTGCCTCTCCTTCAACAAATGTACTCTTTGTAAGTCGCTTTGGATAAAAGCGTCTGCCAAATGCCCTAAATGTAAATGTAAATGTAAATGTAAATGTACTCCAGTCAGGGAGGTTTAGTGGCTGTTGTGCTTGGTGTCTGTTCGTCTTTCTAAATGTTCAAATGTTTGCAATTGTAATGCTTGCGTCTATTATATTTCCGAGCCAATGTTGTAGTGACGTCTTTCTTAACTCTTTGCCACACACCGTCTCGTCCCCGACTCATGAATGTCATCAGTATGTGTTCCACAAAATAGCAAAACGCCCTAACCCCCCCCCCCCCCCAGCAATGTAAACACACATATATAGGCTCAAAGTAGGGCATTCATAACCCAAATATTGAATGGCCAACTTGTAAAGCTGAAACTTTCCACTGTGTGGCTGTCAAATGTCACCACTATTTACATGTAACTAGTTTGAAATGTGAACGTTGTGCCGATTCACAACAAACAATAGAGCTGTCCTTTTTGAATGTAACGCCGCTGTCCAGATAAGGACGGCGGCGGTTGTCAACAAACAACACACGGTTCAACAAAGCCCAGATAGCAGTAGCTTGTTCTGGAGCAAAGGGTTATTCACCCACCCACTGAAAAAAAAAAGCCTGCCAGCCAGCAGTGAGCCAGAGCCCAGTATTCCCAACCTTGGAGTGCATACGGGGTCGCAGGAGATTGCTGACATAAGTTATGAATATTTGATGATACATTTAAGCGAACGTTTCTTTTAAAGGTCCCACAGACGTCCTGTTTATATGAACTGCCGCGAGCAAACAGTATATCACCGCAATGTTGACCGTAAAGCTGGGGTCGCAGAGCTAGAAATGGAGGTCAACGCCATTGGGCCAGAAAAAAAAGGTTGAGAGCCGCTGACGTAGCCCACCCGTTCTGTATCTGGTGCAGGGGGCAAAAACGGCGTCATTTAATTTACTATTGTACACCGAGCGGTTATTGGCGTAGCCTGGTAGTTATAAGTGATAACAGAAGGGAGCGAGCGTGTGTGCTGTGTTATGTGTGTGTGTGTGTGTGTGTGTATGTGTGTGCACGACGTTTAACCTATGGACATACTAACCCACCTCTCCCTATGTGTTCCTGTGCTGCTGCCCCGGGAGCAGAGTTGTACTCTAGTGTGTTGAGTGGCACGGTGGTGGACTGGGGCGGCGAGAGCCCCGGAGAAGAATGGGTTAATGCCAATGGGGAAGGGGAGGAGAATGGTAAGGATGGTAAGAATCACCCCTGGGTGGGCGGGTTCACCTTGTCTGCAGCATGTAGTAGCGCATGGGGGGGGGGGGGCTAATCTTTCACTCTGGGGGGTCAACCTGCTTTCAAGGCGCTGCTTTCACAGCTTTTAATGTTTCAAACGGTGTTCAACTTTGAATGGTGACTTTGCTGATAATGCAATAGCTATCAGTCTTTTCTTTGTACAAAAGTCACTGCTGACAGAATTGTTTTGAAAGTCGTGACTTGATCCAAACCTGTATTGTGTTAAAGGCACCGTGAGCGATATTTATTTGTTGAAATAAGTCGCAAAACGGCTCCGTATTCCGACAGCCATCACCGAGTGTTTGGTCAGTAGCACGAGTCTCCCAGTCTCTCTGCACTTTTATCCGGTCAGGAAGTTGAACTGAAATGCTGCGGAACAGGCAAAGCTAGCGATTCCCGCTCTCCCAGGAAACGGCTTACACAACCAAACACGACAAGCGAGAAAAATGCGAGACCCGATCGCTAACTGTGACAGGAAGTTAGCCAAAATGACGACATTGCTGACAGCACTTCTAATATAATCAGTGGGGGGTGGGCCGCAGGGATAGTCTAGTCTTTATTGCATCTTTCCCCATCGGCAGAGAATCCTGTTTTTTTTAATTTGCAAGACAATAGATTGGCATGCATGGTTTTAGTTTATTTTTGTCCACACCCCCCAAGGCCCGAGGGATCAGGACCTGGCACCCCTGTCTGAGGAGAGACATGGTGACGGGAGGTCCACGTTAGGGGAGGTCCACCGGGCCGGACCGTGTCTCTCTGAAGACAACTGGGCGACGACCAGTGCCTGGGACACGGACAGCCCAGGTGACCAGCGGCACCCTAGACCACAGCCACCCATCCGTTGATCCACTAGGGCTGGGCGATATGGCTAAAATCTTATATCCCCAATATGGGTCATTTAATATCACGATAACAACATATATCACGATGTAGCATGTGTTCTGGTAATTCAATAAATAGATAGTCTTTATACGATTAACACATAAAGGTAAAGCCAGTATACACAATGAGATTTTTGATAAATAATAATCAGTAATGTTGATATAATGACAAATAATAGTACCCTGGAAATCCAGAGTCCTCGCGTGAGCTTTCTAGATGTGGGTCTGGATTTCCAGGCTACTGGAAGTACTGGAACGATCTGATAAGTTCAGGAAATGACATCACTTTACCGTAACGCAGCCTTTGAAACCAGACAGCACTTATCAGCCATATCACGACATTACCACATCCAAAATCTCAGACCAAGATATCCAGTGTTGTATATTCATCACGTTACTATCGATATAATAATATCCACAAATAATATTGCCCGGCCCTACGATCAGTCCCCTGTTTAGCGCACACTAGACACGGTAAGGCTGGCGCTCCCAGACGGGCACAATAGCTTTTGTTCCTCTCACCTGCTTCGTTTGCATAGGCTGCTGCTGCTGCTGCTGGGAGGCCTGTCCCCGTAGGACATTACAACCAGTGACCCATTCACCCACGTAGATAAGCAGAGCACACAGACACACACACACACACACACACACGGCCCCGGAGTGTCTTGTTTATTGCCGCAACATTAGGCCTGATAGAGAGCTTCCGGTTCTGTTACAGTCTCTCGCTGCAATCTCTCTGGTTCTCTTTTATGTTCAGAATGAATATTTAAATCACCATGCATACACACACAATGCCAGTATAAAGTAAAGATATTTACGGTGGTGTTACTTCCAAGTTGTCTCATCGATGTCCCCGATTAACACAACGCACTCGATTTAAACTTGAACCGTGACTATCCCTACTAGCCACCACAACAACAACAACAACAACACGTGATTGTACTCAGTATACAATTACCAACCCCCCCACCCCCACCCACACCCACACCCCCGCCTCATGCAAAGACCATGATCTGTGTTTAAAGTTAGATAGCGTGACCCTATTTGTTAGAAACGTCTCCCTGCTGTAGGAGAGCGGGTCCTCAGAGCGGCTCCTCATGCATGATGCCTGGTGTCTGATCGTTTTAACGAGAACTTTGCCGATTTTCAACCTTATCTCTGTCTATCCGCGTCAGGGAAATCGCCTGCAGTACTTTACCAACACTCTCTGTGTGTCTCTGTGGTGCAGTTCAGCCCAGATGCAAATCTTACCCCAACTCCATCATTTGACTGGATTAATGGTACAGAGTGGAGGTAAAATGGCGGGTAAATTGATGCCGGACACCAATTGTGTCTGACGGACAAAAGTAGCGTGGAGTTCTGGGTGCAGGCAACATGGAGTAAAGGTGAACAGTGTTCACGTGCATATATATATATATATATATATATAGTACCCACATTAAAATGACGCAAAAAAGCTGGTTGAAAATCTGCAAAGTTCCCCCTTTAATGGGACGTCATTGACATGGAAAGGATGTTGTAGACTCCCTCCCAGCCCTGCTTTTTTTCCGTTGTAACTCCTTCCAGCGAATGTTGCATCTGTGAATATTCCCGTTGTACCATGAAGCACGTGTGACCTTCTGCTCTCACGCATGTGCATGTTTTGAAGCTCTGTCGCCGTGGATGTGTCTTTGTAAGTCGCTTTGGATAAAAGCGTCTGCCAAATGCCCTAAATGTAAATGTAATGTAAATGTAATGTGTCACATGATGTGTTTTTTTGGTAAAGATGTTCTCCAAAACAGTGATTATATATGCCATGCAATACTGTAGGCCTGGCGGTGAACGTGCTTTTAAATCTGTTACTAATGCCGCCCGTCGATCGCCTCACTCTTTTCTGTACCGCCGCCACGTAAAGACAGAGGACAGAACTTCAGAACAGGTACGACCCGACCCGCCTTCGCTTCCCTTCACTTTGACCGTCACGTGCAAACGTGTGTCGCAAATCCATGTGTGATAACCGGGCAAAGATGATGATGGCGTCATCGTCACACAATGAATGCGAATGTCAGGCCCGTGTTTTAACCAAATACATAAATAGAACACTGTGATTTCACTTCCCGCTTCCATGGAAAAGGGAACTATAGGTCCATAGCTTTCCATGGAAAGAGAGTGTGTGTGTGTGTGTGTGTGTGTGTCTGTCTCTAGCGTCCGCCACCAGTTAAACCACGATAATCCAGCAGGGCAGTTAATCCAGATTACCAGCTCTGCAAGCCACTCCGCAGACTTGGAGTGGCTGCAGAGGATTGCGTAACCTCTGCCATTTAGACACACACACACACACTGTCATACATGCTGCTGGGACCAGTGTAAAGGACAGACACCCCCCCCCCCCCCTTCCCTGTTTTGTTTATTCCCCCTTATTGACCTGCCTGGTGTCTTCTTGTGTTGTACCACCATCGTAGTCTGTTGTGCGACGACATGACGGTCTGTTCATGTGGTGTGTTGTTGCCTCACACTGTCTGTCTCTGCTGCTGCTGCTCCCTTGGTTTATTAGTGTGTGTCTCTCAGTTTTTTATTATTGTGAATAATAATTTGTTCTTAAAGACCTTGCTTGGTCACATAAAGGTCCACAGTGGCTCCTTAAGAATATGTATCTGAATACTTTGGAGAATAACTCAAGAGGAACTGCCTTTTTATGTTGTATAGACATATTGTGTGCTTAGCGGTGCATTTTGTAGTTCATCTGATCTTTGGCTGGAGGCTGATGAGGCCTTTTCTGTTTGAATAGGAAACACACACACACACACACACACACACACACACACACACACACACACACACACACACACACACACACACACACACACACACACACACACAAGCCTCGCCCTATGGTGGTGTTCATGGTTTATGGTTGTGTCTGTCATGGAAGGTCTTCAGGACTCGGAGCCACTGAGAGAGGCGGACGAGGACCTGGCCTCCGAGGCCCACCTGAACGCCCTGACAGACGAGGAGCGAGAAGAGATCCATCAGGAGCTGGCCAAGGTACAGTCAAGATTCAAGATTCCTTTATTGCCATATGTAACAAGTACAATGGAATGCTTTCTCCCCATTCACTCCTGCAGTATTCTTATAAACATTAATTCTGAAACAACTCTATTTCTGAACAATTAGTATTATAGTGGCATGGGGAGACCTGGGTCAAAGGGTGTGAAGATGCAAACTAAAAATCACTGAGCTGTAGTAATCTTAGTGGCGCCCGTGACGAGCCATTATGACAATGTTATTGGTGGGAGTGTCTGCAATATACATAAGCTTTATTGCCTTAATGTGCTTATGTGAAGTTGGTGCACAACATTGAATATTAAACAGAAAGTAATAATATAAAAATTGAAGATAAGCAATTAAAAGAAGATATTTAAAGAAGATATACACTATTGCCTTAATGTAACACAATAGAGTCCATGGGGTTCGGGAAATATATGTATATATATATATATATTGCAGATGTGTGTGATGAGTGAAGTCCTCCTCCCTGTGTTGTCTGGTTGGTCGTCTCTCCCCGTGCAGCTGGAGGAGGAGATCAGCACGCTGAAGCAGGTGCTGGCGTCCAAGGAGAAGCAGCACGCCGACCTCAGGCAGAAGCTGGGCATTAGCCCGCTCAGTGATTTAAAAAACAACGTCACCAGGGGCTGGCACGACATGCAGACCTCCACCGCGTGAGTCACCAACCCGCCCCCACCCCCCCGCTTCCCGCCTGACTCAGCCCCCGTCCCCCCCCTTCCACATCCACCACATCCACCAGCACCACCACCACCACCACCACCACAACCACAACTTCCTGCCGTCTGCTGCTCTGGGGGGGCAGACGGCCAAGACGAGGAGACAGGAGAAGCACGGATACAGAGCCAGAGTGTGTGTGTGTGTGTGCGTGTGTGTGCGTGCGTGCGTGCGTGTGCGTGTTTGTGTGCGTGTGCGTGCGCGTGCGTGCGCGTGCATGTGTGCGTGTGTGTGTGTGTGTGTGTGCGTGTGTGTGTGTGTGTGTGTCGGGGGGAGAGAGAGATCGAGAGAGCGATAAACGAGTTTGTGACCTCTCCTCCTGTCCTCCCTCCCAGGGAGTCTGGGTCGGTGGCAGTTTGGCAGGTTTTAGCCGCTGGTCTTTACTGTCAACCCGTGTCACTGTCAACCGTGACAGAGTCACGCGGCATTGCAAAACACACGCACGGTTACACACACACACACACACACACACACACACACACACACACACACACATACACATACATTGTTGTGAATGTACTTGTTGTTATGGCTCTTTCTAGTGGACAGTTGCAGATCTGACACACCACCACCCACCACTACCCACTACCAGTCCTTGGCGTGTGAAGCCTTAAGCATTAAGGACACCATGCATACATCTTCCTTTAGAGCAGCTGTACAGGATAGAAGTTATGTTCTAGACAGAGAGAGACGAGGGTGTCTTTGCCTCCTTTGTTATCCGGTTACACCTTAAATCAGGTTACACACACACACACACACACGCACCACACACACAGAGACACACACACACACACGCATAGCTTGCCCCGGGTGATGGAGTCATGGCATCTATAATTAAACACTGGAAACGGAACGCTTGAGTAACAATGTTTTGCATCGGCATGTGACGGAGATTGTTGTTGTCATTGTGTTGTTGTGGTTGTTGTTTGTGTGTCAAAATACAATAATTTGCTATCTTCTTTGCTATCTGTGCGTGTGCGTGTGCGTGTGTGTGTGTGTGTGTGTGTGTGTGTGTGTGTGTGTGTGCGTGTGTCCAGCTACAAGAAGACATCAGAGACATTTTCCACTGCGGGCCAGAAAACCACAGCAGCCTTCAGCACCCTGGGCACCGCCATCACCAGGAAGCTCGGAGACATGAGGTAACGACGTCACATCCGGTCCATGTCTATATGTGTTCTCGCTGACCCCTTTTCGGCTAACGAGGTATCGCACACTTAAGTGAACTTAGCTTCTGTGTCGGATACGTGGATGGGGATAACCGAGGGTATACCTGTATCTGTTTCCATTTCTCTTGTGCCCCCCGTCCACACGACACCCGCGTTGTCAATGCGTCCATACTGACGTTTTTAATAAGCTTAAATTATGAAAATCTCATAAGCCGCCTGCAGATCTCTAGATCACGTGACAACAACAATATAATCAACAACGTCATAATCTTTCTGAACTATACTGTACATTTCGCCCTTTTACACGGCAACCAATTTTTTGTATTTTATTTTTCGGGGAGCAAAAGGTTCAGTATTTGGTGATAGAGAAAGCCACCTTAGTGTGGACCGAATGCCCAAACAGAGAGCATTGATCCGATGTAGTGTGGCCATCTTTATCTGTTTCTCTCTCTCTCTCTCTCTCTCTCTCTCTCTCTCTCTCTCTCTCTCTCTCTCTCTCTCTCTCTCTCTCTGTCTCTCTCTCTCCATCTCCCACACGGCTGTGACTCACTAATCAATGTGTGCTTCCGTGTTCCAACTTCTCTTCCCTTTCCTCCGCCTCTCCGTCTCCTGGCCGTCCCTGGTTCTGCTCCCGGTTCGTCCTGTCCTGTCCTGTCCTGTCCTGTCCTCCTGTCCTGTCCTGTCCTGCTCTGTCCTGTCCTGGATTCGTTTTATTTTACGTTTGTTCCAATCACCGAGTCCAAGGCTACGATTATAGAAGTCCACTAAGCTGCTTTCTCTCTGTGTGGCCGAGGGGGGCCAGAGAGTGAGTCTTCCCCCCTCTCTCTCTCTCTCTCTGTCTTTCTTTCTCCCTCTCTCTATCACTCTCTTACTTTCTCTCTCTCCCACACTTTCTCTCTCTTTCTCCCTCTCCTCATCCCTGGGGTGTGTGCAATATTTTGAAAGGATTGGGGCAAAAACAAAGACAAAAATCTGAGAGGAAGTGATGCGGGAGAGATAAGAGTTTGTTGGAAAGGAAAGGAGATGAGGTGGAAATTGTGTATAGCTGTGACTCCAGGAAAACAGCTTGTGTGTGTGTGTGTGTGTGTGTGTGTGTGTGTGTGTGTGTGTGTGTGTGTGTGTGTGTGTGTGTGTGTGTGTGTGTGTGTGTGTGTGTGTGTGTCTGTGTCCGTATCAGAGGGAGGGAGTGTGTCTGGCTGTCCTGCTGTCAATATGCCCTGCAGGGGACGGATGGAGATCGGGTGGGAGGGGTGTGTGTGTGGGTGTGTGTGTGTGTGGGTGTGGGTGTGTGGCGGTGTGTGTGTGTGTGTGTGTGGGGGGGGGGGGGGGCTGTGTTAGGCGGATTGACGCGGCCATTTCCTGGCTAAATGGATCCCTTTAGAGGTCAGGACCTCATCCTGTCAGCTGTAAAGTGAGTTCCCTATCAGCGGGGACATATGTTGCTTCACTCGAGTACAATTCACGTTGTGCCCCCGACCTTGGTGCGGCAAATAAATAAATAAATAAATACATGGATAAACGGTTCAATCTGAGATTTGTGCCAGAGTGGCAAGACTCCCAAAGAGTCTGGACGTGAAAGCTCTCCGAGTTATTTTTTTTTTTCCAGCAGCGTTCGGCAAAGTAGTGGAGCTGTAGCAGCTGCCAGGAGATAAGAAGAAGGAAAAAAAAGACATTTGTGAACCCCATTAAAAAAAGGAACCCAATCCCTAAAATACAACCGGGTGAACAGCGCCACCTCTGGCGAAACGGGGCATCGCGCTCATACTTAATTCATGCATACAAGGTACAAGTAACAACTATAGCCCATTGTGAGGAAATGAGAACTCCTTCCATCGTTCGTGGTTTTTGCACGTCAAGCGAGCACATAAAATATGAATGACTTGTTCGGATAGCGATCCCCGGGCAGAGTCCCCCCCCCCCCCCCCCTGTGTGTGTTTGGGCAGGGTGGTGTTTGGTTGTCATTTGCATCGCACAAATCAAACCCGTTGTTGATGTTTCATTTATTCCAGCATGTTTGGTTTAGAGCTATTGTATCCCCGGAGGTATGTTCCCGTTTGCGTGTGGCTGTGAGTGTGTGTGTGTTCACGTGCATGCGTTTGAATTCTGACTTTTTTACAACACAGTCGTGTGTGTGTGTGTGTGTGCGTTGTAAAACACTTGCTTCTTGATTCTTTTGTTGCTTTTTGATTTCAATACGTTACGTTATATTGCATGACTAGTTTACAGCATTAAATAGTTGCTTGTTTGTTTGTTTGTTTGTTACTTGTTTGGCTTTTGGAGTGGTGGAATTTATTTGCAGTGAGAATTATCCTTAACTTTGAAAACCATCCTTTGGATCAGGTTGGCCGGATACACATTTGAGATATTTAGCATATTTTCCAAAGTGGATTATGTGTAATAATATTTTGGATATACCGTAATACAATCATACTTATCTTTTATGAACTAGGTGATTGATTATTGTGGGTCGTCCAGAGAACAACATACTGTAGATAATGTAATTATTATGTAATTATTGTTTGTAAGCAGGTGAGTAAGTACAGTATGTCTCGGCAGCATCTTCTGACTCTCCGAATGTGTGTGGTTAAAGCTGTAGGCTAGATAGATAGAAGCCAATTGTGTGTGATTCTCCATAGAGCTACCATGTAGACTAGATGGATGTATTTTATATATGCCAATTTATTTTTCTTTCTCCCCATTTGCGTCTCAAGATCCAACTCCATAGGGTAAGAATCATATATATACTGTATGTATCACATAATTCTTCGTATAGTGTCCCAGGGTGCGACTTTCAAAGCGCCTCAATCCATCACACATGTCCACAAACCATCTATTGCATTAGATGCCTTCAGCCTCTGCTCTGAACCGGCCAATGAAACGCGGCGGCGCTAGCGCAGCACGAGATCGTCTGATCCGGCTGAGCGGTGGCACTGCAGCGGTCGGGTGACCCCCCCCCCCGCATCGAGGAAACGGGAGTCCGTCGCTCCGTCCTCGTTTAGGGCCGTGTCTCACTCACCCACACACTGCAGTCTCCGTTTTAAATGGCTGCCTGCCGATGAAAAATCGTAAGCGGCGCTGTGACAATCAATTAAAAAAACGGCTTCGTGGGCTCCATTGTGAGGATTTATTTGTGTTCTGTAACAGGGGGTGTGACTTGTGTTTAATGGCTCGTCCGAGATAAGAGATCTCAGCCTTGGAGCGACAAGACTCACATTAGAACGTGACGTCCTGGCCAGCTTATCATACTGATGTTATCTTGTTTGTACGTCAGGAGAGGTCTGGACTTTGTTTGTGACTCGTCTACCTCGACAAGAAAGCTTGTGTGAAACGATGCTAGTTCAAAAAACAAATGTTGCCAAGAAGAGGATGAGAGGAGGACAGACATAAAAGCTTTGTGTCTGTGTTTGGGTTGCACTTGGATCGGCTGCAGCAGGCTTCTGGGCACCCCTGGTCTTTTGAAAGTGGAGGAAAGATGTTGATTTTATGTTTTTTACGACACAATAACGACGGTAATAGAAATTGGCTTCAGCCCAGTAGACTTCCCAGTAGAGATCCCAGAAGGCATGTGCATTGTGGTAATCTGGAAAAGGGATCCGGGTATTGAACCGAGCACTTTGGAATGGGGGCAGACACCCCCACAAGACTCAGGAAAAAGCCTTTCCTATTTTACTGAACAATATACTGTGTGTGTGTGTGTGTGTGTGTGTGCGTGCACGTGTGTGTGCGTGCGGGTTTTGCTGGTGCCCACAGGTTATAGTGTGGGATGTGACTTCATGTGGTGGTGGTGGTAGTGGTGGTGCAGAAGTGCTCTAGTGTGTGTGTGTGTGTGTGGGGGGGGGGTGTGTGTGTGCAGGGGGGAGGTGCTTAATCTTTGCTAATCATTAACTCCTCTTTAACCATGCATGCTCTCGGGGGACAGCTACTCAATCCGACACTCCATGAGTATGCCCACCATGAGGTAATGTCTCACTGTTTGTTTTCATGAGTCAAGGACACGGTTGGCATGACGATTTTCTTTTTTCTTTTGTGTTACAATTTTAACATTTTACGTGTAAAGCATTTCAGAAATACATATAACATGTACATATTAAATGGTGGCGATATACAATACATAAATTGCATTGATGAATTTACAAATTGATCTGCCATGTTTGATATGTAACAAAAAATGTATTGTTAAACATACATAATTCATGAGTATATGTCCCCATACAGTCAATGACTTATTTGACTTTTCCATTGACATGTTTTTCTTCCCTTCTCATCTACAGAAACTCACCCAGCTTCAAGTCTTTTGAAGAAAAGGTTGAAAGCACCGTGACTAATATTAAGGTAGAACATTTTGTGTGTTGGTTGAGAGAGATGGAGAGAATGTTGTTAAATCAGTTCGCTGAAGTCAAGATAAATGGCTTTACTGTGTGGTTATTTTATACAGACTATTTATTTATTAATAGAACGTGCTATATCAACATACTATATATACCATTGTCGAGATATTAAATGACCTTTATATCGGGATACAAGATCTTGGTCCTGTCGCCCAGCCTTTCTCTAGCTCTGCCTTTACCGGTGGGCCTCGTGTGACCCTCTTACATGACCCCTCATTTGACCTTGCTCATTCTCCTGCCGCAGACCAAGGTCGGAGGGACAGAGCCCGGAGGCAGTTTCGAGGAAGTGCTCTCCTCCACAGCACAGGCCAGCTCCCAGGACACCGGACCCACCCACAACCTGACAGACACCTCGAACCGGCCCTGCTAGGGCAGCGGTCTGCACAGGAGGAGAGAGACCAAACCAGGGATATTGTTGACACAAAAGAATCTCCATGCTTTGGTCGGTGGCTGTGGTCAGCATTTGGTTCCGGGGTACAAAAACTACATCGACATGACACGAATCCACGAGGCATTACATGACACTTACACGAAATCGAGAAGAGATAGTTACCAAGTACATCAACAAAGGTTAGTTTCCTACTCTCCTGAATCCTGACAGACAGGAGCTATAGCAAACACCCACTATGAACAGACTCATCAGTGTCAGTGTCAAGTCATAGCATAGATTTGACCACACATTAATGGATGGTATACGTCATGTGTACTGTAGTGCTCCATCTATTAAAAAGTCTGCGCAGGATGAAATATCAATGCACATCGATGCTCACACTCACTAAAGGTAATTTGACACCAAAACCAGGTGGAGGAATCATGCAAAGGATGTGTATTAAAAATATCATTTGTTTCATTGTTTTTTTAAGAAGTGTTATGACATATCTTCGGATTGCATTGCAAAGAGGGGACAGGCGTTTGTGTTGTTTTTGTTGTTGACTTAAATGCAGGATATTTATTGCACTACTGATAAAGGTTTTGATCGACTGCATTCATACTACATACAAACATTCATACTACATAAGTGACCAAAATTAAGTGAAAATGTGGACTGAATGTCAAATATATTACTACTAGTACTAACCCTTCCATTAAGACATGGGCCACACGCACACAGAAGAAGAAATTGTGATTGCACTCGTCTAACATACACATCCACACACACATTGTGCCTCACTAATCTGAAATCTGATGCCCAGCGACCACACACGGAATCTGATGTCACGCTCCTCGGAATATGTCCGGCCGGTTCCTGTTAACAATGCCCATTGGCCAATCCCTTGACCACGCCCCCTTTAAGAGTCCATCTTGATGAAGACTATGCAACTTGATGTGCACAACATGGTAAAAAAAAAATTCTATTTTATTATCGTTGTTTTAACTGTGGCCCACACAATGTCTGAAGTGAACTACATTTAGTAAGATTGTCTTGGTTGTTCCGTTGTTTCTCTCCTCAGTTCAAGCTGGCATTTTGCGTTACCACGGTTTGAAAACCCTTTAACCTACTTTCTGTGACATTCTGGAAGCCAACGAGAAAATACACTTACAATGCTGCCTGTGTTGGTGATTATAGGCATAAAAGAGGCTGTTGTGACAGTCATGTGGATTGTATTATCTACATCTTGAATGGGCACAGAAAACAAACTAGCATTCCAACTTTTACCAAAGCTTTTACTAAAACCTTGTAATGTTGTCATATCCCAATACATGTTGAAATGAATTGTTATACTGCATCCTGTTTTTATTGTTGCTCTGTATTATTACTATAACATATTTTAAATAAACTGCATTTATGAATAAACCATTCACATTTGAGGTAAGAGGTTTTTTTCCATGGACCATTAGATTCATTGTATGAATTGGTATGTCAAACAGTGCTGACCAAGGACGTACTTTTTAAAAAGTTCCTCAAAAAGACTGAGCACATACTGCATTCTGAAGTCACATGACCCTATAGTGAAACACTGTCTGGCTCAAGCACCCGTTAAACATGTGACCTCCATTCACGAGGTCGGCCCAAAGAAAAGGAAACCGCCTCCACACCGCAGCCATGGCAACCGGCTGCATTATTTTTTTTTTTCAACCGTGTAAGCAACTCTCCTTGCTCCTACTATCATGCATCATTGGGATGCTTCCAGTCAAAAGTTTGCAGCTCCTCCACGTCAGAGGAGAGTGTGTCAGGACGTATGTGTCGGGGGCTGTGGTGGTGGTGGTGGTGGTGCTGCTTCTGCAGAATCCGTCACGGGGTCCGGTGAGATCCCAGAGGGCGTGGCCCGGGCAGCGCTGCTCGTCATGTGACCTCGTCGCTCCTCCTTGAGACAGTCGACCAGCTGGACCACGTCGGGGTGGTGGAAACGACCTAACGGCCAACATCAGCAGGAAGAATAGATCTCACACAAAGAGGAGGACACTGAAGGGTGGGCACTTTCACCACCATATCCTGCATATCTAGCACACCTTCCGTCGAGTCGAAGAACTCCTGCAGTCTTCCGGGAGTTTCCTCCAGTTCTTCGTACTCGTGAGCCTGGAGGATCATCTCCAACAGGTCAAACTGTTTGACCAGCCGGGCCTCCGGGCTGCTCTGGCTCTCGTACTCCTGTGGTGTGGACCAGGCGGCGCATTACAGGAGTACAGCAGATAGATAGCCAGCAAATACACAATGACACACGAAACACCAAGGGGAAGACTCCATAAAAATACAAAATAAACACTGCAAAAGGTTGTATCAATAATAATGAACACAAAATCAACGGTATTAAGAAGAGTGAACACTTCAAGACATTTCAAGACCTGATAGAGCAGTGCAAGGGCATTCACACGACCAACACCTACAACTATTCAACAGCAGCACCCCTGTGATTCAAGCCCTACGTAACCTTACATAGACTGCAGATCTTTGGGACGTATACTATAGACACGTATTGACACTGAGACAGAGACTTCTGACTGAAATAGCCAGCCAATAGGCTAAGGCCTATCCCCACAGCCTACCCAAATGAACCGGTACACACACTTACCTCCCACAGTCCATAAATCTCCTTTTTAAGACCCTCTTGCAGCAAATCTGTTAGCTTTTTCATTGCTTCCTGTGATGGTAAGACGTACAATGAGTATTTCACATGAGGAAGATGCATGGCCAATAAAAGTTGCAGGGTACATATTATGCCACCAGGTGTGAGTGTGATTAGCCAATGCAAGCCCTTTCACAATTTCCAGTAGTACGTACGCTGACTAGATCCGTTTACCTGTCGGTACAGTCCACTGGGTAGGCTGGTGGACTGATCTAGTAATCATACATCAAGGTGGACATTCCCACTTGTGATGTCACTAGACTAATCACACTCACACCTGGTGGCATAATATGTCCCCACAGGCTCAGTAAGGTTGAGAGGAGCCGGTCACCTTCTCTCTCCTGTGCTTCTCTGCCTTGCTGACGTTGTCCATCGGCGCAATGTCTCCCACGATGCACTCTGCCATGTCGTGAACCAGGGCCAGCTTCATGCACCTTATGATGGACAAGACAGGAGGAGTGGACAGAGGGTCACTCGCTTCATATCAGAGCTCAGGTTCTCTGTTCTGCGTGTGTGTGTGTGTGTGTGTGTGTGTGCGTGTGAGAGAGAGGGAGTGTGTGTGTGTGAGGGAGTGTGTGCGCGTGAGAGTGTGTATGTGTGTGTGTGTGAGAGAGAGAGAGAGAGAGAGAGGGTGTGTGTGTGTGTGTGTGTGAGCGAGAGAGAGGGTGTGTGTGAGAGAGAGGGAGTGTGTGTGTGTGAGAGGGAGTGTGAGAGGAAGTGTGTGTGAGAGAGAGGGGGAGTGTGTGTGTGTGATAGAGAGGGAGTGTGTGTGTGTGTGTGTGTGTGAGCGAGAGAGAGGGTGTGTGTGAGAGAGAGGGGGAGTGTGTGTGTGTGATAGAGAGGGAGTGTGTGTGTGAGAGAGAGAGAGAGAGGGAATGTGTGTGCGCGAGGGAGCGAGGGTGTGTGTGTGTGTGTGTGTGTGTGTGTCATCTCTTGTGGAGGACCTGGGCTCACCCCCCCCACTCACCTGTCCTTGTTGACTGTGGGGTCTGTGACGGTCATCGCCAGGATGGCCATTCTGTACATGTGGTCGGAGACGCTCTCTGGCTGCGTGACGCCCCTGTACACCCAGCCGGTGCGTGGGACCCGCTAGGACGACGTGAAACACATTCACTTTAATTCACCTTGTAACGCTCTTATGACTTGCATTGAGGCATTTTATCTGGAATCAAGTGTGCTCAAAGACGCACATTTACACGATGACCACGATGACATCCGACTTCAACGTTAACATGCATGTTAACTTACTTTGAGCTGCCCAACAAGTTTCATGAATTGCAGAATATTCACGCTGTCGGCGGTACTCATGGAGGCCGCCATTTTTATTTATTTTTTTAAATATAGTCTACGCGTGTTTTAACCGCACGGTGGCGCTGCAGGCTCAGTTGCCCCCCCGTACGGGTAACGTACGCGTGACGTCACACGTCGTACGCCGGTAGTGTGGCGAGGCGGGAGTAAACAAAGTGACGTCTTCATTATTGTGTCGCTGCTGGCGATCATTTGACGTCGCGAACAAAAATGACGATGAAGGCGCCCAAGACGAAAGTGAAGGCCATTGTCAAGCACAAAACGAAGACCGATGTTAAGTTGAGGCCAGCAGCAGCAGCGATGGTGAGTCGGTTGCACGTTGAGTTAATCACACTAATGTGTCACCAATGTGTCACTAATGTGTCACTAACGTGTCCTGCGTGTCCCCCGTGTCCCCCCCCCCCTCAGGTCGAGCTGAGCCTCCTGCTGTTCCTCAACATGCTCGCAGTGGAGGCGAGAACCAAAGCTTCTGAGGAGAAGTGTGCCACCGTCAGAGGACACCATCTCCAGGCAGTCTGCAAGGTAGGCTGACGTCCCTCGACACACCCATGTATTTTTATATTCTTTTGTATTATTCTACTGTTTATTTCTCTGTTGTTGTATTCTATTGCTATGCAACCTGGCACAAGAATTTCCTTCAGGATCAATAAAGTTCTATCTTATCTTGGCTTAAGTATTCCCATATAGGCCACTCCTATTCCCATATAGGCTACTCCTATATAGGCCACTCCTATTCCTATATAGGCCACTCATATTCCCATATAGGCCACTCCTATTCCCATATAGGCCACTCCTATTCCCATATGGCCCAGTCATATTCCCATATAGGCCACTCATATTCCCATATAGGCCACTCCTATTCCCATATGGGCCAGTCATATTCCCATATAGGCCACTCATATTCCTATATAGGCCACTCATATTCCCATATGGGCCATACACTAGATCATAGCACATTGTCTTGACACTATTTTGTCGTTTGTCTTCGATTGCGTTGTGGCTATCGGCATATATTTTGCTCCAATTTACTGTCTCGTTCTGATTTTGTTTGTTTTTCTTCTGTTTGTAGAAAATACTGAAAAAGTCTAGAGGATGAAGCCTTTGTCATTGCTGTATTGGACCACAATGAGCTTTTATATGTGGAGAGTTTTTGTCTAAAGCCTTACCCATATTGAGTTCACCACAGTCCAACTGTGATGTTAAACATCACAGTTGGACTGTGGTGAACTCAATATTTATTTAGTATTAAATTACTGCTTTTTATGAGAAGTTGTATTGTCCTTCTTTAATTGCCATTGATATGCAAGGTATTTTAGAGACAGAATTGTGTGTGTGTGATTATTCTATCTTTTATCTTATTTGTTGTTTTTAGTGTAATAAAAAACTGATTTCTTGGTCGACAAGTGGTAGTGGTGGGTATCCTTAGGATTTTATCGATACCGATGCTGCTTATTATTGATAACGATACTTATCAATAGTCGTATTGTATTTTTTGCAGAAATACAAATGGTCTCCTGTGTTTCCTGTATATGTATACAATTGTTGCAAATGTCAAAAGTCTGTCTGGTGGTGAATCTGGTGATATGCCTTCAATGCTGCTTCACAACCACCACAAGCTAAACTTCAACAATATTATATTATATTAACGATAGTCATCAGAAACCAGCAGAAAATACCTTAAAAATAATGTTCATTAAATAAATATATGTAAACAGAACAATGTAGAGAGAGAAGTATGGCTCCTGTATTCGCCCACACACCAAAAACTGCAGTTTTTGTTTAAGAAGATAAGCATGTTGGCTTTCTCAGGGAGAATCCGAGATCTCTCCTTACTGATTGTTTCCCCAACTGTGGAGAACACTCTTTCATTCTCTATGTTTTATGGTTTGCATGTCGATTCCCTGTGAAATCTATTCGAGGACGCCTGTCCTCAGGGAAGGACATGTCTTGAGTTTAAGTGTGCTGACATTCTAAGCTAAGGATCACGGGACACCATTATAACTGTTGGGAGTTGTGGATGTATTAATCTTGTGGGCCGGTAACGTTCCACTCTGCTGTTAGGCCTACGTGACTATTTAGCTTCACTCTCATCTGTTGGCCCTGAGAGGCCTATGAGATGCACTTGCTGTTTGTTGACTGTGGGGACCGTGCTGTCCCTGCTTCCTAGGCTGGCTGTCTGGGAGGTGGGGACGGGTGCGTCTCCACGTGAGGCCTTGGTGTCCCTGCTTCCCGGGCCGGCTGTCTGGGGGATGGGGACGGGTGCGTCTCCACGTGAGGCCTTGGTGTCCCTGCTTCCCGGGCTGGGTGCCTGGGAGATAGGGATGGGAGCGTCTCCGTGTGGAGCCATATCTCTGCTTCCCAAATTGACTTGTTGTGTCTACATGTAAATGCTCCTAACTTCTGATGTCTTTTCTCCCATCCAAAACGGTATATATATGCTCTATGTATCCGAATAAACTTTGAATCATTCCGGGTGATACTGCCTTTTGTCACATTGATTCCCGAGCATCACTGCTTTGCTACAGACAATCCAGAACCTGAACCTGAACTTCAGCCACAGTACAGTAGATGACCGCTCGAAACTGCACATAACAATAACATTGATAAGTTGTCACCATCGTGACATCGTTGAACTGTTCATATGTTTTTTTCCAGTTGTATTAAACAGCATGAACTCTGAATGTACTTGTCAGTGAGACTTCTTAGTCTGAGTGTTAATACCAGATCTCAACAGCTAAATAATGACAATATAACAGCTTTTTGTCATATAACTTTGACTCGTAAATATGTTATACTCGTGTGTGGGGACTCATTCAAATAAAGATGTTATAAAACGTATAGTGATGATGATAAGACACTGGCTCCATGACATGCCTGCCTGGGCCAGTACCAATAACAACACATGACTCAGCTGATCCATCCAATCAGTGTGGTCACCTGTTGTCTGTCAACTACATTACTTGTTAGGACTACTGCGGTATACTAACGCCAACTATCATCCAGTGCATGTATATATATATATATATATATATATATACTGTATGTGTATCGGATTGCAGAATATAATAATAATAATAATCAGCGTTTGTTCGCAGGTAGCAGCAGCAGCAGCCTGCGCGGAGGACCGTGTGACTGAGGGGTGTGGTCCAGCCCAGGCGTCGGGGGAGACACACGCACTATCACAACTCTAATGCAATGACTCTCAACGTGGATGTATAGCAACCTAAATCCGCGTCTGAACGAATACACCTGTTAAGGGAGCCAGGTGAGTCGTTTGCTGTGATATATATATAAATAATAATAATAATAAAGTTGACTAGCTTAGCTTAGCTTAGCCAGTTAGCTGCGCAGAATACCCCAGTCTCCAATAAGCTAACGACGCAATAACTACACACGGTGGTGGTGGTGCTATAAACAACCTGGCTGTCACTCTAGTACTCATGAATGACTACTTTGTCGGTGTTTTTTTTAGTGATACGTGTATAAATACTGTCGCTAGCGCTTGGAGCTAGCTTGGTGGGCCGCCGCCGAGCACGGTATTTGTGGTGCGTTGCAGTTGTACTCGAAAGTCCGAATTTCCGTCTTTCGTGTTGTTGCCGGAGCCTCGACACCAACCACGACGTCAGTCAACTCGCGCGTGACGTCATTCCCCGCTGAGCGTTCTTGTGAGTGTCGACTTTCCGAGTTGAGACGCCGACTTCAGGACGCGCGCTCCCTGAAACGTCCGACTTGGAAGACGGGAAATTCCGACTTCACTGTGCAACTGGAACGCAGCATTGCTTGCCTCTCATTCCTGTTGCCTGTTATCCTCGATATTTGTTCGATATTTGTTCTATATTTGTTCTCAACAGGTTGTTCGCACTAGTATTTTAATAGAACAGCATCTGCCCACGGCATTAGTTCCTTGCGCCCTCCTCCCAAGTAATCTTAAACCTGTAAACATACGAGATATTTGTAGCTGCTGCATATTCTGTAACCTGCGCTTCAAGTGACATGCTGTGTGTTAATGGAGTCGTGCACACACATGAACTAATGTTGTGACATAAAGTTGTTCATTTACGCTAACCGATAAAACCACCGGATCAAATTGCCTTTAATCATAATGAACCTGGTGCTCAACTAACACTCTCTTCAGAATGGCAGGCTCTGGAGATGTGGACTGCCCTGCCGCCAAGATGGCAGAGGGTGGCGGGCACCTGTGCGCCACCACCACCACCGCCACTGCCGCCACCAGCAGCACCACCACTGCCGCCACCAGCAGGCCCTCCATCCCCGAGTGTGCCATCTGCCTGCAGAGCTGCGTGCACCCGGTGTGCCTGCCCTGCCACCACGTCTTCTGCTTCCTGTGCGTGAAGGGCGCCTCGTGGCAGAGCAAGCGCTGTGCCCTCTGTCGCCAGGAGGTGCCCGAGGACTTCCTGGAGAGGCCCACGCTCCTCTCCCCGGGGGAGCTGAGGGCGGTGGCGGCGGGGGCCGGCGGCGGGTCCCGCGGCGGCAGGGCGGACCACGCCTGGTACTACGCGGGCAGCGGCGGCTGGTGGCAGTACGACGAGCGAACCAGCGGCGAACTGGAGGACGCCTTCGCCAAGGGCCGGAAGAGCACGGAGATGCTGATCGCCGGCTTCCTGTACGTGGCCGACCTGGAGGGCATGGTGCAGTACCGCCGCAACGAGCACGGCCGCCGCCGCCGCATGAAGCGGGACGCCGTGGGGGTGCCCAAGAAGGGCGTGGCGGGGCTGCGCTTGGAGCCCGAAGTCGACCCCGCCGCCACAGCCGCCGCCATCACCGCGGCCGACCCAGTTCCCGCGTCGGCAGCGCCGGAACGCGTAAACTCTGCGGACGGCGCTGATAACGACGATGCCACGAACCGAGCGCAGTCTTCTGGTGCCGGAGCGCTGGTCTCCGTCCTCCCGCTCAGACCTCCCACAATCCTCGGTGGTGCCAGCGGTGGCGGCCATGTTGACAGCCCTGCCTCGCCGCCCCCGGCGCCATCCTTGGAAGAGTCTCTCTCCCAGCTGGGCCTCAGCCAGGAGCCTGTGGGTGAATCGGGCGGGGTGTTGATGGACGGCCACCAGCCCTATGAGTTTGGGTCTGGCAGCAGCGAGGGGGAGGAAGACGAGCCAGGGGGTGGCGCCGCGAGGAACATTCCACGCCTGTTGGCACGGCAACTCCGGGAGACTCGGCCAGACAGAACGCCGCCAGGGGGCGGGCCCTCGGGCGCGGCCCAGGATGACCGGGCCCACACCCCCGACGGACAGTGTGCCGTGTCCCGGGTGTGACCGGGATCACAGGAACTGCTGCTGTCATTTAGAAACCCGACACTGCCATGACCCTTCAGTTAATTCAGTTGAGCAAAAAGTGTTACAGCTAAATGTTCATGTTGAGTTGTCACTCGATTCTTGCACTCCTTTGATCAATGGATAACATGTAGCCCTACATCAGTTTTTTTACTGGTAATAATCATCAAAAACAAAAAATTAATCTTTTTCTCACTGAATTCACAGCAGATTGTGTCTTGCTGGGACCTCCAGACCTTTGGATCCGCCCACTCCACAGAGTTTACTGATCCTGGTCTGGCATCGTGACGCGGAACAGCGATTTGTCAGTTGAAAAAGTGATTATACAATGAGCACCGTGGGGGAATAAATATTAGCCAATCAGCGCCACGGGGCGGGACGAACGCTGTTGTCAAGATGATATCAGGGCAGAATAGACATGCAAAGAGGAAAATGATTTGCACCTACAATTTCTCCAGTGTTTTAAGAAAAAGGCTTAATGGAGCTTTATAACACAGAGAGATAATTAGACATGTCAAGTGTGGCGCTGTACATGCAACAAGTACAGAGGCTATAGCCTAAGTTTGGTTATATTGACAGGGAACCATCTCGTCATCACCCAATTATGTTTTCAAAAATGTTTATGGGTGTGTGTGTGTGTGTGTATGTGCTCGAATGGGATTATATTGGCTCTATTTAAATCTCAAGGCATAGGCTGTTCTATTAATAATCCCGGTTGTGTTGTGTGCCCGCGACGGGTGATGAAACGACTCTGGCACCACCACTGGAAACTGCCGGGCTCCATTTAGACCGTTCCTTCGGGATGGCTTCTTCCTCGCCCACCACACACTCCTGAGGAAATACTATCAACACAGTGGGATTGGGGCCCGGGGGGGGCATAGGCATCACCTCTTGGAGACTGGAGTCACCTATGGTCCACATAACCCATAGGTTGGTTGGGGTCACCTAACCAACCTCAACTCCCAAGTTCCCACTTCAATATGCAATTATTACTTTAAAGCGCTAACAAACATTGTATGCCTAAAGTAGTGCCACTAACCCATGAATCAATTTGTCAACATTAGGCCTATATGTAGTCTGCCCAGAGGATGGCGCTATCGTATCAGCACTTCTGTCTGCACAGAGAAAAGTTGGATATGATATTAGAACAAGATTGGGAGTAGTACAACTAAAAAGCCAATACTTTTGTTTTAAAGTACTTGCACATAGAATAGTTTTATTGTGTATGTTTAAGAAAAAGCATTCAAAATAACTCCATGTGACTTCATGCTTTCTCTCTAATACTAAATGTACTTTTGTATGTCTCGGTTGTATGTCTGTTTCTCAAAATGTGGATTCAGTCAACCAATGCTGCAGCAAAATCTCTAAGCTCTAATCTATGATTAAATTCCTGTGTCTGTTCAATATTTCATTTCAAAGTCAACGTGTTTTATTGTCACATGTACATCACAACCCAGGGCCATTCTGAACAGTGAAACTCTTGTGACATGGCAGGTGACAGTAGGCAAAATATAAGAGAAAAAAACCCCAGATATATAATAGAATATAAATATATATATATATATATAGAGAATGGCACAATAAACATACATATTTCTGTGTTATTCCTTTCATAAAGCATTTGATCAAGAATATATTGCATCTTAAATGTGTTATTTACCAATACACATGCTTATGAGGCCGTTCCCTGGAGCACAAGCCAGGTTAAAGACCATTACGCTTATAAGGAAAACATGGAGCAGTAGGCCAACAAGTTCAGTCAACACTGCACTATTCATTCACTGCTGACTGTGTGTGTGTGTATGTGGGGGGGGGGGGGGGGTTTGAATAGCCTCCTTCATTCACTGCTTTTCATTTAATTTGTCCAGTTTCTGATTATTACTCAACTACTCAACTATTTACCCCAAGAATGACTTGCTTCACCATTCACAGGAGAGCCATGTACACTTCAGCACCCAACCGCTTATCCCTCCATATGCAGTGGAATGAATCTATAGATACTTGTTGTTTCGATAGTGGTCACAGTATAAGCTGTTTCTGATCCGCCATCGCTGACTGATTTCGGCTTTGATTTGAATGTTTTATTAGATTTAGTACTACATCTGACGCAGTCCTTAAAGATAGTTGCCATGTCAGCTTAGCAAGCTAGTAAATGGTCTGGATCATACATTACAATGATAATACATTTGAGTATGCACACATGCATTTTCGCAGAATTTATACAATAATCAATAATCATTGATGGATATATTGAATTCCATGACATGATTGTTGAAAACAACAAAACTGTCTGCCAATGAAATATCTAGATTTGTTTAAATAAAAAATTAAATGTTTGTGGCATGTGGTGTACAACTCCCGCCCGGGAGAATGAGTTAACTCTGGAACAATGTGTGTGCTGTGCTGTGCTGTGTACTGTCCCTGTGAGATAAACATATGATCTAATCCAAGGGCAGAGTACAGCTCCAGGAATCAGACCACAAGGTTATGACTTGTGTCTTTGTTGTTGTTCCTCTTCTTCTCTTTTTAATAAGCGACGGTCACGTGCACATGCACACTAAGACGTGTGCACGCTAAGACATGCCGTTCTTTTCACCTGCAGCTCGTCTTACTTAGACTCTGAGTCACTCGCCCTGGCTCTCTCACTCGACCCCTGGCATATTTTGGGAGCCCTTTGCGCAGTGGTGTAGGCCTACTGGCCATCGGGCATACCGGGACAAATCCCGGTGGGCCGCCGGATCAGTGGACAGTCAAAAAATGCTAGAATGCTGATATAACGTTAAGTGGCCCTGTGTGCCTCTTTACCGGCCCTCTCTCGTAAATGCGTGTTCACATTCTATAATTCGCAAGCATTATAGCAGTCAGATGGGCAAGGAAAGCCACTGTGACATGCGAGGGGGCGTGGCTAGCGTCAGCAGGTGAAGACAAGGGGAGGGGATTTATGTTGAATTGATTTATGTAAAACCGTTGGACTTCCACCTCAGATGACTCCATCCTCTCCTTGATCTAGGAAGAACCCGAACAATCCGCTTCGGTGGCATTGCAACAGCAAGAGACTTTGCTCCGTTGACACCCAATGTGGGGCTTTAGTTCGGGGCTCCTCCAAGGACACAGGCAGGTTGTGGTGTTGTAATCCGGTTTATTGTAAGATGTGCAAGTAAAGTTAAATGATAGACAGAACAGAGGGTAGCGTGCTAGCACCTATCTCTCGTGTGTGTGTGTGCTGGTGGCTGACTTAAACTGTGGTGTACCGATTGCCCGATGGACCACAGGCTTGCAGCCCCGCCCCCCTCAGACTCTTAACTGGCCAGGGTGAGGCCAATTAAGCCAGCAAGCCGCTAAACACACACACTCCCACAGCCACGGACAAGACAATGTCCAAATGTAAAGGTGAGGCTGAAGGAAGCAGGTATTAGAGGCACAGGCTTTGAAGTGTAAAAATAATCGACACACTGATTGGGCACCGGCCTCCTCAAGTGGCCAGCAACGCTATTCTCGTGGCCAGCGAAACCCGGAACAGGCACGCAGCACGCAGGAATACCACCCCACCTACCCCTCATCCCTGGCCTGCCCAAGGGCACATGTCTAGGGCCGAATTTCTTTCCCAGTACACCCCTGCCTTTGCATGACATTGTGTGTGAGACAGGGGAGGGTCAGACAGCGGAGTGGGGGTGAGGGGGAACTGGGGGGGGGGTCTCAGGAAAACAAACAGGAACGTCACACGAGACGCCTCGTTAGTGGGAAAACAAGTCACATGCGGAGGACGCCATTGAGAGCAGAGGTGTCGAAAATGTGACTGACAAGGGACAAAATGTGTGTGCGTGTCTGTGTGTGTGTGTGCGTCCTCGTGCCTGTCTACACACTGAAGTCAGGCGGACAGGATCGTCTTGTTGTTGTTGTTGTTGTTGGGGTGGTGAGTGTGTTTGACTCCTTTAAACCCACCCACCCCCCAGCCAAAGGATTCTGGGTTCGAACCCCCATGACCTGAGCAGGGTGGGGGCAGTAGCTCAGGAGGTAAGAGTTCTGGTTGTCGCGCAGCCAGAAGGTTGCTGGTTCGATCCCCAGGCTCAGCCTAGCTAAGTGTTGAGGTGTCCCTGAGCAAGACACCACCTAACTGCTCCTGTTGGTTGTTGCCTTGCATGGTTGAATCTGAGGCAATACTGTAAATCGCTTTGGATAAAAGCCGTCCATTTAGAGTCTTGCCTGAGCAGAGGCAGTGTTGCAGGTGGATAAGTCCTCTTGCCCTCCCTCTGGGTTCAGTATGGTATAGGATGGGGCTTAAGAACAGTCACCCAGGCACCCTGGGCAGTCGACCATAATACAGTATAGGCCTTTGTGTCATGCACCGCAGACACAAAAGCTGTCCTTCCAATCCGATCAGATTCCAGTCCAATTCCACACAAAGTGCTCCTTTTCACACCCAGAAAGTACACACGAACATACTGTCTCCGTTCCTTCCCCCTGAAATAGCCTGAGCCGGGTATCTCACCCACCCGCGACGCCAGGGGGAGGGCGGTGGGTTGTGTGCATTGCTTCGGATCGTGCTTTTGTCTGTCACTGCTGAAGGTGTTTGGGTCTGTGTTTGTGTGTGTGTGTGTGTGTGTGTACTCATAACTCATACCTTCTACTTCATGGCAGTGTGCCTATTGCTAGAGTGCGCCATGCATCCTCCAAAGGTTAAAGTGGTCCATGTACAACATGCTCAATATGGGCAATGCAAGTAGGTCTGAACAATTAATTGGAATATTATCAAAATCACAATATTGCCAAGTGCAATATCCAATACGCAATATTCAATTGATCCGGGTCAAAGGTCAAACTGTACTTTTATAACACTATTATAAATGAATTACTGTAAATTAAGTACACCAATAAATATCACAACATCAATAGCTTCTGCGGTGAAAATGAATGTCATCGCAATCGCAATATCAGTGCGATATTGCGTTATGATTTTTGTCACCCTATCATCCTGACCTAAATGTAAGAGATACGTATTCATGTGTTCTGCCGGCACGTATTGCAATTAGATCCCCTTTCTCACCTGACCTTATTAAAAGACTATTACTGCGTATCATAAAAGCGCTTGCCAAACAGCCGTTATTTTTCTGGATCGGCGCTCCTCGCGGCGGCCATACGTTGACACATCTCGCGTGTGTATTTCCGGCATTACGAGGGGAATTCACAGACAGCGTAGCTCACCGGCATCGGGAGCCAGCCAGCAGCCAGCAGCGGCGATGACCTCATGCGAGCGTAGAGTAGCCATCATCAGCCTAACACCATTAATGCCTATCGTGTGACCGCCGTGGCTAAGTCCGCGGCTACCGAACCATTAATAATACCCAGCGACGCGTGTCACTTTAGCGGCGCTAACCGTTTCATCGTCGCCTCCCCTTGACCAAGACCTACAGAATATTTCCTGCGGAAAATCGTACGGAATATTTAACAATGCAATGACGAAGCGAAAAACGAAGACGATGTGTGATTCGTAAATGATGCATTTGTTTTCATTTCTTACATGACTGTCCCGCCACATAAAATAGTACTTATAGCTTTGTGTAGCATCTTATCCTAGCGCCACCTTGCTGTTTGCCAGCAAGGGGTCAAACCGAGCAATTATGAAGTGCTTGAAGCTTGTTTTATTTAAATCTTACCGTACCGTCTGCGATATATTGCTTTGACTTATTGGCCTAAATGTAACATATAAATGTGTACCGTACAACAATCTTTGCAACTACAAGCAAGCCATAAGCAAACACACACCCAGCTGCCCTTTTAGAAGTAACAAGCAACGGCCGATTTTAACCTGTCGATATATATGACGACGACAACGGTATAATAAATAGTTCGGAAGCGGAAGTCGCTCCTCTGCAGACAAAATGAAAGCAGTCAAGTCCATGCACTTGGTAACGTTCCACCCATGCTGCTGCTGCTGCTGCTGCTGCTAGCGGTGGCAGTGGCCGCCTGCAGCGTTCTCGTCTCGTCTTTCTCCTCCTGGACGCCGGCCATCTCTTAACTCGTCGAACCAAAGTGAAAGCCTATATGTTCTTTCTGTGTGCTTGCACATGGAAATATAGTCTTGTGCAATTACATAACGTCACCACGAGCGAGACGGAGATCACAGAGACAATATGGAGGCCTTTACGTGTGTTATGTAATTATTGACTATCGATATATAGAAATATGATCTTTTTTTGACCTTGAAAGACAGTGTGACTTGAAAGTCATTGTGACATTTCTAAATATATCAATGAGTCAATACATCCACACTTGATCCATCTTCTATCATGATAATAATGCTCCGAATCATAAATTATAAATTAATGCATGAATCATCATCAATGCCAAGAACCCCAAAAGGATTTGCCGCTCTCAGTGCCGGCGGCGCCCGGTGAGCTACATAGAAACATTGGGAGCGGGGCTGTCACATACTTGTCATCTCCGTTAGCTTTTGGTCCCGTTACAATCCCACTGGTGTCATACCGGCCTGTCATCCCCCAACCGCCCCACCCCCCCCCCAACCGCCCCACCCCCCCAACCCCACCCCGCTTTGGAGCTGAGACCCTGAGAGACGACACATCTGTCTCTCTCTCCCTCTCTCCCTCTCTCTCTCTCTCTCTCTCCTCCCTGACTCCCTGGCTTCTGCTGCTAGCTGCCACCGAAAACCCAATGACCCACCCCAACGCTTTAAACCTCCTCTCACGTCTGAGGCTGTCGCCTTATTAACAGCACTTAGCATTGTTTAGCATATTGTGTGTTCTTAGATGTTGGCAATGCACTCAGAATGGCACGTCTGCTCTTATCCCAGCTATTATGCAGACAACCTAGCAATTATGAAACTCGTTCTATTAGATTCACAACTATGAATGCTTGAACCTGCTCTCTTCTTATCTTTATGCACCACAGTGATATATTGCTGTCTCTTCCAATAAATGTACTCTTTGTAAGTCGCTGTGCATAAAAGCGTCCGCCAAATGCACTAAATGTATATCTAAATGTAAATTATTTGCTGTGGCCTTGTTTGTTTACGTAGCGATGTCTTGGTTCAGTTGCAAACAGGTAGCAGAGCGGTCATCTTGTGTTTAAAATGTGTTCGGTGTTCGGTGCACTTCTGTGTGCGTGACACAGAAGGCAATACCCCCCGGCACCGCTCTTATTTTGAAAGCCGAGGCCCCCCGTCGACGGGTCCACTTTCAAAGTGACGGTTTTTGGGCCCTCGTTCTATTTTAATGGAGAGCGTTGACATTCTCCTGCACCCTTCTCGATTGTCCTCTCGTCCTCGGTCCCACCGGAGACTCTCAGCAGCATCATCATTGATTATCTGGTTGTTTGTATTTGTTCTGTTCCACATTCACTGCAAATCCTGCACGTGTATGTGGCCATTAAAGTTCGTAAAGAACCTTGAAATCTTGAATCTTTCCTCACCATCATCACCAAGGGCATTTGAGATGGTCTTCTCCACTGGGTGGGACGGGGGGGGGGGGGGGGTGGGGGGGTGGGGGGGGCGGGTGGTAGTGGATACAGGCCCACTGCCAGACAGGCGGCCCAAGATAGAAGTCTGGCTGGCTGTGCTATACTAGCTGCAGGCTAACAGTCCGCACCTTGTGTGTGGATGTCTGGACGATATACAAAGTGAAGACAATTTCAATAACCTGTGTGTCGTAGTGTTTCTACAAGTGTGCGTTGCCCCAAATATATCTACACAGTACATATTGATATCCCACCCCAACATACTAGAGACATAATTGGTGTGAGATGAGTTGGGACAATGGCACTGAACTGTTGTCATTTTGTTTACCTAAACTCACAGGAATATTGCTGGGTTTAGGTTCAACCATAGGCCATAGGTTCTACTCAAACAAACAGCAGATGTAGATGAGAACAGGACAATCTATTGGCGGACAATCAAGCAATGCTTGGCATCAAGGTTCTAGTAAATATAGTCAACTGAGGTAACATTTTGACTCTTCAGTGTGCACTACACTACATCAATAAGTCTTTTGTGGGCAGATTGTGGGCCTCAATTTTACTGCTATGCCGATGAACATGAATATGCACACAAAAGTCTGAGTGGGTGTGAAAATGACTCACTTACATTTACAATTGCATTTAGGGCATTTATCCAAAGCGAATGCATGCATTTGTAGAAAGAGACAGTGATATATCGCTGTGGTGCATAAAAATGAGAATAGAACAGGTTTCAAGCATTAATAATTAATAGAACAAGTTTCATAATTGCGAGGTTGCCTGCGTAATAGCTGGGATGAGAGCAGACGTGCCGTTCTGAGTGCAAACTCCAGAAGAAAAGGAAATTCCCCTTTTAAATGGCGGTGTCCGATTGCAACGTGTTTACAGAACCTGAGACCGCGCTCACATGGTGGGCGCAGGTGGATGTCAGCGGGTGGGGGGGGGGGACATCCCTTTAAAATGAAAACAGAAATGCAAACACGTGCTTCCAGCTTGAACGCCGTCTGAAATGCCCGCTGCTTTAAGTCATACAGGGACGAGTCGTACAGGACGCTTCAACTTTAACAGGGCATTGGGGTGCTGGAGGGGGGGTGGGGGGGGGGTCAGGGGTGTGGGGGACTCTGGTCAACAGTTCAGTGAAAGACTTTGAATTCCTATTCTGCTTAACCTCTGAGGGTGGTCCTTTCGGTCCATTCACACACACACACACACACCACACACACACACACACACACACACACACACACACACACACACACACACACACACACACACACACACGCACAGACACACATACTTATGCCACACGCGGACATACACAGTACACATGTAAGTGACAGTTAAATGTCTATTTTGAGGGCTGGTGCAGAAATGAGTGACACACACACACACACACGCACACAAACACGCACGCACGCACGCACGCACACACACACACACACACACACAGGGCTTTCAGTCCTAAGCCCATACCCCAATGAATGAGGGGGTTCAGCAGGCCAGGGGACCGGGGGCAGGAGGGTCAGGGGGGGGGGGGGGGGAAGGGAAGGCGGCGGGGGGGAGGGGGAGGAGGAGGAAGACACTGGAAGAAGGAGGACGGGTGTGGTGTGTGTGTGTGTTGGTGTGTGTGGGGTGGGGGGGGGGGGGGGGAAAAGAGAGGACAGGCGGGCGTGCTGAGGGAGGAGGGCGCGGCGGGTGGGGGGGGGGGTGGAGAGAGAGAATTATCCACGTGCTTCCGTTGGACCACCGGCCGGAACCACGGCCGTTGGGGCACCTCCGCCACTCGAGGCTTTATCAGGCCCCCGGACACCTTGCTTCGTGTTTAACCTTATGTCTGCACACAGAGGACCTCTGGGCCCCGGGGCCTTCTGGGGGGGTCTGCCTGGCCAACCGGCCTACCCACCCAAACCCACACCCATGGGTGCAGTCCCGTCGCCTCCGAGTAACAACAACACAACAAGTTCCTAATGCAGTTTATGAGAGGTGATGGTGGTTAGCCGGCGTGGGAGGGTGGAAGGGTGGGTGATGGGTGATGCCCTCGAATGTGTGAAATATCATGGAATGAAAAGTACTGCATATATTTGCACCACCTTCGTCAACAAAACACATTTAAAGAAACTAAAACTGTTGTATTAAGCCAGTAAGTCGTCAGCCAAAGGAGATTTCTGCAGTCTTCAGAAATTGTAGCTAGTCTTTGTAAGACAGTAATGAGTGATGAGAAGGGGGATAGGAAATATCCGTAAGTGTATCCACGATGCCGCCTTATTAGTAGCCGGTTGAATCATTACTCATTGGACTTGGATTAAAGAAGCATTAAAATCTCAGACTGTAGGTGGGCAGATTTGTGGTGAGTTTTCCAATCCATAATTCACCACACAAAGGTCAATGTGTCACTAATAGCAAGTTGTTCTTCACTGAGGGGTGTGTGAGTGGGTGGGGGTGTGAGTGGGTGGGGGTGTGAGTGGGTGGGGGTGTGTGGAGAACAGATACCAATACCAGACACCTGCTGGCAGCTTCCAGCTGTGAGGCGGTTCATCGATACCCTCTTCCATGGGTCCTTCCAAACCCGGGTCTCTGATTGGTCGTTCACACGTGTGTTGCTCTCTCTCTGCTGACCAGGGTATATTTCCATTGAACAGTGTGGTGGTCCTACATACCGGATTCACATTTCTTATAGATCATTAAAGCTGACGAAACAATACCGGCCCATTTCCGTCACACATCTTTGCAGGTTCACTCCTGGGTAATTGTCTCGTTGTTGTGAACATCCATATGTAATGCAATCGTGACACATATATAAGGAATATATTGTGGCAGTCCGGCCTTGCAAGACAGTGTAGTGGGT
>PIJE02000216.1:379672-417011 GCA_002895965.2 Coryphaenoides rupestris | reverse complement strand
CTTGAAAATCAATAAAAAACGAAAAGAATGGAAAAAACAGGAGGAAAGAAATAATAGGAGGTGAGACATTAGATTTTTTGGCACAGGAAAACAAAAACGAAAAAGTAGAAGTAAAAACGCCACAGCAACACTGGAGAATGTATTCGATGCTTCCTGTCCTGGGCAATGGGCATTGGCATACGCAGGTGAAGTATTTAATGTATTTTTATAAAAATCCCGTAAAGCACTTTTTCTCAGAAGAACAGTCTGTAGTATTTACACAGGGTGGAGGCGGGCTTTTCGGGGGGGGGGGGGGGGGTTTGGTGGGGCCAAATTCTCACATGATGACAGTCTCGGTATGAAGCGAATAGCAGATGGGCGGAGCCTTGTGTTTGCGGGCGGGACTCGGGGTGCGAGTCATGGGGCTGGCGGGGCGGGCCAGCGGACTCGGGGGGCGGTACATCGGGCCGGAGGGGGCGGTGATCCTGGCCGTGGGGGTGCGGCCAGCCCATCTGGACGGAGGCCGCTGGTTGGCTGGCCGGGCGGGCCGGGAGAAACTGTTTGTGTGTGTTGCGGTGGATGACTCAGCGGGGTTGATCTGGAGAGAGAGGGAGAGGGAGGGAGAGAGAGAGAGAGAGAGAGAGAGACATTCACATTCAGTTTAATTTTACCTTTGTAGGATTTCAGATCAACACTGTATGAGCGTGTGTGTGTGTGTGTGTGTGTGTGTGTGTGTGGATGGAGGTAGCGCCGTTAGCCTCACCTGCCGGGGGTCTTGTCTGTAAGGGGCGCGTCCTCCTCGGGGGGCGGGGCTGTACTCGTGTTGAATGTCCAGCATGTCCAGCAGCTCTATGAGCCCGTCGCACGTCCCCTCTCCCTGGGCCCTCTGGTGGTGCTGGGTCCTCTGGGCCCCGCTCAGCGCCTTGTAGTCCCCTCTGGGCTGCTCACCGTAGCGGGGAGCAGGGGCGCACCCCCTGCGGCCGTCTCTCTCCGAGCCGCTGTCGGCCCTGGGTCTGGGCCTGGGGCTCCCGGCCACCACCTGGGCCCTCCTTTGGCCCGGCTCCGACTCCCGGCCAGCGGGGGGTGCAGTCGCGATCGGGCCCTGGGCCCTGCGTTGACAGCCGGGGGTGGAGACTTTGGGCGTGTCCAGGGGGGAGGGGGGGTCCGGGTGAGTGACCACGCCGGCGTCGGTGAGCGTCTTGCCCTCGTTCTCCTGCAGCATGGCACCGAACTTGCGTAGCACGGAGGGGCTGTTGCTGCACTTCCTGTCCAGGGCGGGGGAATCGCCGTGCATGCCGGCGTGCTGCTGCTGGGAGGAGGCGGAGCGGGCCCCGACGGCGGCGGGGGAGGGGTCTCTCTGCCGGAGGGGGGGCTTGGCCCCGCTGCTCTCCTTGGGGGCACCGCTTTTGCTTTGGGACATCCGGTTCTTTCGGTTCTCCGTTTCCTCCACGCTGCCTGAAGAGCATTGGTGGCAATTCCTGTTGCCGCGGAAACAAACAAAAATGTCAACAATCAATCGATCTCAGTGTGAGGATCCATTCAGTGCTTTGTGTGAACGCGCTCCCATGGTTTACCTGCTCTTGGCCTCGCCCTGGTGTTTGGGGAGGTCGCGGCTCACATCGATGGTGTCATTGAAGTGCTGGAGAAGGAAAAACAACAACAGCGATATTACAAAATTATTGACATTTGATTGAATTCAAAATCGTTTGGGACGCCCCAGGCGGCTTCTCATTAGTACTTCTCATTAGATCCCCTTTCTCAGTCCAGAATTCAATACAATATTGAATCGTTTTTCTCTCCCTCAAGAGCCAATGGCATATTATAGGACTTCCATATTGGTTTTTCCTCGGAGCGGGACATGGGGCTACTTCCGGGAATGTGTATTAAATGTTCTCCAGCGAGGAACGGTGGTGGTGGTGGTGGGGGGGGGCGTGAAGAAAGACACAGCAGGAGAGCGATATCTGGTAACCCGTTCCCCCCACCGCCCCCTTCCCTTTGCTCCCCGCCACCAGACTGAGGGGAACCAGCTCGCTCTGGGTAATCAATACGCCAGTGACTCAAAGACTCTGGCTTGAGTCACCTCACCTTCGCCGCTCACATTTCCCTCACGTCCGCACATACCAAGACAACGTGTTCGGTACAGAGGGGGGTGGGTTGGGGGTAGGGGGTGTGCTGGTGATTAGAACCGGTCAAGAACCGGGCCAGAACTCACCACGTGCCGAGCTCCGTTGTTCCGCCTCTTCCCATCTTTGCCCTGCCCCAGGTAGTCCTGCAGCAGGTCTCCGATCTCCGTCGCCACGCCGCTGTTGTAGCCGTAGCCGGCGTTCTGGCCGCCCGCCGGGTAGCCGTAGCCGCCAGAGCCGTAGCCACAGCCGAAGCCGCTGACTCCGCTGACTCCGCCGCCGAAGCCGCTGACTCCGCCGCCGCCGTGGTGCTTCGGGGCGGTCACCGCGACGACCGGGTTGCCCTGGAAGCCGTTGCCGTGGCGACCCAGGCCGCCAAACTGCAGGGCGCCGCCGTTGGTCTTCTGCTTGTCCGTCGGGATGTCGCTACCTCCCCGGCGTGCCTGGACTTCATTGTACAGCTGAAAGGCGGGACAGAAAATAAAACAACTAAATAAATCAACAACTCCATCATAAAAAAAGGCATCAACTGTCATATCAACCCAAATCTGTTCCATGGTACGCGATGTGATGGAGGCTATAGTGCGCTCGCTGGGAGACTCCCATATTATGGTCGTAAAACACGTGGCATGGAGTTATCTTTAGGTGAACGATTGCATAACATAACTGGCTGAGATGAGATGAGATGTTCCCCTCGGTGTGAACTTTAGTGCCTTCATCGGGATCCTCTTTCACGGTGTGTGTGTGTGTGCACGGATGAACACGTGTGTGTGTGTGTGTGCGTTCGTGTGCTTGTTTTGATGAGTCTGTCGAACGGGCTCTTTCAGCACATCCCGGTTTAAATTCGCTTGTTAGCATTTGTCCTCATCACTGCTGCAGTCGCTCAGGCAGACCGAGTGTGCTGCCAAAAGGTTATTACAGAGCACGTACACACAAACAAACACACACACACACACACACACACACACACACGCACGCATGCCTGCGCACACACCTCATACACACACACGCATACACTCGCAGACACACAGATCGAGTACACAGCACTGGGTTTCCCCACGATTCTGAACGTCAACAAGGACTATAAAGATAGATCCTGCATTGCCCTGACTATCCTTGTATCATCACGACGACTGTTTGTGTTAGAATTAAGTTTGGGTTTAACTAGTAACCAGTTTAACTTTTTGTGTTTGACTGGTTCGGGTCAGGTGTGGCGCGGTGCGGTGCGGTGCGGTGCAGTGCAGCGCTGCGGCTTCTCTCTTCTCTCAACTCAATTCGTCTTCTTCTTCTCGTTCTACTCCTAGTTCTCACCTCCTCGATCTTCTTCTGCATGTCCTGCAGCTGGTCCTCCCACTCCTGCATCTCCGAGTCGAAGCCGTCGGCCAGGTCGACGCGCTCCTGGCCCCAGCCGCGCCCGCCGTGCTCCAGGCCGCGCCGCAGGTCGATGGCCGCCATGACACAGTCCCCCGATGGATTGGCGAGAGGCCCCCCCCCCCCCGGGTTCAGATGGCAACTTCCTCTTTCTCTATATCTCTCTCTCTCTCTCACTGTGTGTCTCTCTCTCTCGGAGAGGTAAGGGCGGGTGTTTGGATGATGAATTCGGGACGCTGGAAAGAGAAAACAGAGAACGGTCGATTAAAAAAAGATTTGATTATGATTGTTATGATTGCATGTAGAACAAAAAAAATACGCTTTCATTTATTTCATTTCTTTTTATTTCATTATCACACACGTCGGCTTTATTTCGTGAAAAAGGTGTAACAGGATGTCCCGTTCAGAATGCGTCCATCCCGTTCATGGCCAAGGTCGCGTATTTTTAGCGTCCCGCCTGGCCCGCCCCTGAACACACATTCTTGCGCCTAAAATTTACTGCGCGCGCCGTCCGACGTGTTGCTTCCGTCCTCCGCGGGTCACGTGCGGACGGACAGACGGACGGACAGAGAGCCCCGCGTGACGGTCGCGTGACGTGCGCGGCCGCTTAGCCTCTTGACCGCGGTGCCCTCGCGCCTGACCCCGCCGACACTCTTTGACCCGCGAGCGCGTCACGCGTCCAGAATTCGGCGGAGGAACTCGAGAGAGAGAATGTACGTCGGACGTCACTCGACGACGTCCGGACGTCACTCGACGACGTCCCGACGTCATTCGCGGCAGATGTCACATTCCTGTGGCGACGGTATGCGTCTTAAAGAAAAAAAAAGAAAATAATCGTTTGGGATCAATTAGCGACAAACAACGACAATCTCGGCGTCAACGTGGCCACGTGGTAACGTATTCATTATGTAATAACGGCTGCCGCACAAGTAAGTATTTTGATTGATCTTAAATGTTGGCCAATCAATTGTTGGTAAAAAAAATAAAAATAAAAAACGTCTGAACGGACACACAGTAGTCTTACACGGAGCCAGTGGCGATCCTAGACTCTGGGGGGCCCCCCATGTTCTTTGTGTGTGTGTGTGTGTGTGTGTGTGTGTGGGGGGGGGGGGGGGGGCCCAAACATGCGCCCTGCGAGCCAACGACATCCCGCGGGTGATGATGTCGTTTATTTATACACTTCTTGTTTCTGTCCTGTCGCTATTGGCCTGAGCCACACGCTATTGTGTGAGGAAATGAAAGGACAAAATAAAATAATAAAATAATATAATGGCACTATAATGGCAATAATATAATAATAATAATAATAATAATAATGAAATAGAACAACTGTCGCTAAACAACTTCAAATATAAATCCGATAATGCGTATTTATTATCTCCCGCCAAAGCCACACGTGTTTTCCCCCCCACGATCTATTCTGCTAAATGCCAATCAAATCCCTCTTGCATTTTAGCGCTCAAAATGTGAAATAAACGTCCGCTAACTCCGTGAATCCTTACCTTGTAAAAAGAAATAAAAATACAAAATAAAAATTCGCGCGTATTTCCGTTATTTCGTCCCCGAAGTTCGCGACGCTCTCTCCCAGCAAGTGATGCTCTGCTGCGCTGGCCGCCGACTCTCTCCTACTGGGATGGTCTTGTAGCCCTTTCACGTTACTGTACGTAAAGTTTCGCGGATTGGATTTTTTTAAAAGAGGACACCCTTAAGTACGGAGCAAGATTGCTGTTGTTGAGTAAGAGGGAGTAAACAACTTGTGTTCCAACGAGGGGGGAGGACCCGCGCATTTATACCGCCGCGGCGCAGTGTTTACGCAGGGGGGGGGGGGGGGGGGCTCGTCATTGGTTGGTGCCCCCCGGGGATCGAGTGTCATAATGTCAAATTTATTCCAGCATTTGAAGTCTCGATGGGACAACTGTCGTCACCAACATCCTGGCTATAATTACTAGGAGAGTGAGAGAGAGAGGAAGGGAGGGGGGGAGAGAGAGAGAGAGAGAGAGAGAGAGAGGAAGGGAGAGAAAGAGAGAGAGAGAGAGAGAGAGAGAGAGAGAGAGAGAGAGAGAAAGTGTTTGCATAGCTATTTGAGCTGCGGGGGGCTCTCTCATCCAATCAGTGTCTCTGTTGCTACTCCGCTTTCGGATGCTGGGGCAGGTTTCGGCCATGTGACCAGCCTGAGATGCAATTCATTTTTCCGAGGGATGC
Source organism: Coryphaenoides rupestris (assembly GCA_002895965.2). Lineage (NCBI taxonomy): Eukaryota > Metazoa > Chordata > Actinopteri > Gadiformes > Macrouridae > Coryphaenoides > Coryphaenoides rupestris. The sequence goes on along the minus strand of PIJE02000216.1, from coordinate 411,336 downwards.
CACCAGGTTGATGTATGTGACACTATGAATAATAATGTCCCAGTCGATAATCTTTATTTAACGGCGACTGTCTCCCAGCACGGAAAGACTGCACTACAGATGCCGCCATCGTCAACAGACTGTCACTGTAGAATAACGACTACTCCATAAATATTGATCAACACATATAAACAAAAAATCACTTGTTCATTTCATTTGCATTGAGCATGCATGTTACATTAACTAACAATGGTCTTTATAAAACCTATAGGCCTATGAATTTATGAATTAATGGTCAAATGCACATGTTGAAATGCAACCGAATTGGTGTATTTTAATAAAAAAACTTTTATCATGTGAACATTTAAGAGGATACCACGCTTGTTAATAGCAACAGATAATAACGTAACACTATAGCAGTAAATGAAAGGCTGTCCCAGAGCAGTGGGAGGGTATATGGAGACATACTGACAGTATATGGAGACATGCCGGATGACTCCGTGGCACCACTGCACGTGTGCGCAGGTGACCGTGTTCCCGAAGACATCGCTGCCGTGACGCTGCAGTGTCTGGAAGACACTTGTCACCATTCACCCAACACGCCATCAATTACTAAGTATTTCTAACTCCGACCAGGGGGGCACGCCGGGAATCCCACAGAGGGGCCCCCCCCGGCCCCGCCCCAACATTTGGAGCTCCCGAAGACCAAAAAGACCCCTCCCACTCGCCGCCAACCACCCCCACACCAACCAGGTGGGGGTGTTTTGTTTTATGTGTTTTAAAGGGTTTCAAATATCAACTCAAATGCTCATTTGAATACGGGTGTCACCATATTGGTTTGCATATGCTAACCAATCCTACAGAGAACAGGTAATTTAGTAAAGTTAAGTCAAGAGATTCACAAAATAATATAATAATATAGAGTTTTGCCTTTCAAACTATTAGGCTCATCTGACTCGGCAAAGGTTAAAAAGCTAATTTGGAAACTCACCTTCCCAAGGGAGCGAAGCGGTCCGCAAGGCATGATGGGTAATGTAGACGTCAATGTGGAAACCTAACAGTGGGTCCTGGGATGCCTCTGCAGCCAGTGCAAGTGTCCATGTGCTGTCGGTTACCATGGCAATGAATGTGTTGGGGAGGGGGGGGGGGGGGAGGGGAGCGAGAATGTCAACGGAGCAAAAACAAAAACAAAGGATGAAACTATAAAAAGAAAAGAAAACACAACGAAAAGGTCAAAAACAGGAAATCACAGGACGAAGAAAAGGGTAAAAAGAAAGACTAGTTTGAAGATGGTGGGCGTAAGACAGTGATGAGAACAAGACAAGTATGAGGATGAGGAGGATAATGGGCTGGAACATCTAGAGAGAGGAAGAACGGAAACGACGAAGAGAGACAAGAGAAAAAGTTGAGTAAAGAACAGCGGTTAGCATCTGAAGGCTCCCGACACTTTTGAAAAGTGTCGCTCGACAGAAATGAAAGTGTTTTCAATTTAAGCTTCCACAAAAGGTTCAGTCATCTCCATGGTAACCAGGGCTATCCTTCAGCCGTGCTTCATCCTTCTGCAGATGTACCTTTCACGTTGCTTTGCAAAGTTATGTTGCAGACCAAAAATACCAAGGAAGTGAAAGTGAAAACCACAATCTCCAAGACGGACGTGAGGAAAACTAGCCAATCACATTGCGTGACAAAATATGACGACGTTCGTTCTCCAGGGAGGGCGACGTGTTTTCTGTCGGAAATAGGTAATATTATGAGGCGTGCGTCGTGCACAACCCCGTACATACATTTACTTCCCAAGCTGTCGCATTAGAACTCATGTTAGCATACACACACACACACACACACACACACACACACACACAGACTCTCCCAACACCCACCGAGAGCGGCTCCTCCGTGTCTCTGGCCTCCAGCTTGGGCAGCTCCAGCCGGTCGATGAAGGCCTGCAGTTCCTTCTGGAAGGCCTTTCATCTGGGCGTTGATGCGGTACAGCAGCTCGTGCTCCCGGAAACCTCCCGCCCATCCCCAGGCCCAGCCCCCATCCCCCCCTCCTCCTCTCCCACCTCCTGCACGCCCCCCCGACCGAACATCGTCTCGCCCCCAGGGGCGGCGGCGTAGACCCGCGCGTCCGAGATGATGGAGGCCGTGTCGGCGATGAGGCGGTCCATGGTGCGCACCAGCCTCTCCGCCTCCACGCGGATCGCCATCATCTGCTGCCTCTCGTGGAGCCCGCCCACGCCGCAGCGCCCGCCGATGCCGCCGCCGTTGCCCCCGGGCAGGAAGCGGGCGAAGCGGCGGTGGGGGAGGAGGAGGCGGACGAGGGGAGCGTGCCGCCGTCGAGGCCCGTGGGGGTTACAGACCCCGGGTGGGCGTTCAGGCAGCGGCCGGACCCCTCCGCCTCCGCCGCTGTTCCCGTTCTGACCTCGTCCGAGTCGCTCTCCCCGCCCACGGGACCCTCGCGCTTGCGGTCGGCGGCAGCAGGGCGGCGGCGGAGGAGGAGAGGCGGAGTCGTCGACGGGCCCCGCCCCCTGCGTCGCTGTCGGCGTCGCTGTCGCGCGGGCTGCCCCTCAGGGAGAGGTGGGAGGCCAGGTCGTAGCGCTGCATGTTGACAGCCAGCACGCGATTCTCGTACTGCAGCTGCATCACCTGGCCAGGGGTGGACAACGCAGGACTTAGACATGATAAGATGAGGACTTTATTATAGATTGTAGAGGTGTCACGATACATCAATCTGGATCAATGTATCTGGTTGCCTGGATTTGTGACTTGCTTATGTTTAAACTCTATCATAATATGTGGTTGGAACACAGTATGTCGATCATGGGCTACTAAATCAAAATCGTATCACAGAAAAAAAACGCTGATTAATCGTCAAATATCGAATCGCTACTTCAAGAATTAAAACCGCATTGAATCGTTGTAAAGCCTGAGGTCTACACCCCTAATAGACATTGTAGATCATAGACTGTAGTTCTTTATTAATCCCAGACAGGGCATTCAGATGTCACCTACAGGACAGTAGTAGAAATCGGAAAGAGATACAAAAAATGGCAAATAAATAAAATACATAAATAATATATAATAATAAATGAATTAGATTAGTAATTATATATATATACACACACAGAAAATGTGTCTATATACACAGTAAGAGTTGTAGCAATGTAGACGCAAAAATAAATCTGTAAACAATCTGGAGGTGGACATAATTATTCAATTCAAATTATTAAAGTCATTATTGAAACTATACATTATGGGCCATGTGTCAAAAGTGTGAGATTGCATGAATAATAACGATAGAGGCTCACATTTTGTCTTGGGTTTGAACTGTCTTACAACAACAACAACAACAACAACAACAACAAGTGTTATATTCTATTGTAAAGCCTTACTGCCTGAAGCACAGAGCATAAGCGTGAAGCGCATCTGCTGTCAATGCGCTCCCAGGCTAATCAATGAGCACTTCCGTACCGCGAGGCGCATTGCGGAGCAGAGCGTCTGTTTGCCTGCGGGGGGGGGGGGTCTCTTTATCTATTCCATCTCTGACAGGGCGTATGTTTTTTACGTTTTTTTTTCTTTCCAGCTGATCAATTTGAATGGCCTAGATGAGTGAGTGAGTCCGCGTGAGAATGAATATTTCGTCCGGTGGTGTGAAGCCAGCGGTGTGTCTGTTAGGGTTGAACGATATGGTTAAAAAAAAAAAAACGAAATTCATATTGCGATTATTTTGACAGATATATTGCGATATAATTCACTTATCGGTCAAAATTGTTGGTAATTTTTCCTGTTTTTCACCGAAAAATCTATCATGCCGTGCCATTTGTTGGTCTCCACCAAGCAAACACATTCCAGGGCAAAAAAATGTGTAGGCCAGGGCATCTCTGCAGAACTACAGTACTTATTTATAAAGGTGTTAGAAATGTACACTGACATATTTTTACGGTTATTAAACATTGCACCTCCTGCAATTTAGATTGGCTATTGTCGCAATTCTCCTACCACAATGCCACATGAAGTGGCTTAGTTCGGGGGTCCTCCAAGGACACAGGCAGGTTTGTGATGAAAGTCTGGTTCATTGTAGATGTTTGTTGAGTAAAATGGCGGTCAGAGCAGATGGTACCCTGCTAGCATGCTAGCGCTATCTGAGTGTGTGTGGCTGTGTGGTTGACTTAACCTGTGGTGCACTGATTAGCCAATGCACCACAGGCTTGCAAGCCCCCCCCCCCCCCCCCCCCCCAGACTCTAACTGGGCCAGGTGAGGCTGATTAAGCCAGCCAGCCGCCAAACACACACACTCCCACAGCCATATTGTGCATTTGATAATATTTAGATGAGTTGTTCAGCCCTAGTGTCGGTGTGTGGAGGGCTGTCCAGGCGTACCTTGCCACTGAGGTCGTTAATCTGCAACCTGGCCGCCTTCAGCTCCTCCTGGATGGCCTCCGCCTTCGCGCTGTCCAGGGCCAACGCCGCGGCCGCCGCGCCATGCCGCCCCCCCCCCTCGTGGGTGCCGGCCTTGAAGCGCAACTTGTTGAGCTCGGTGGTCACCCTCTTGTTCTGGTCCTCGGAGTCGGCCAGGTTCCTCCGCAGCAGCTCCGCCTCGTCCTCCACCAGCTGCAGCTGCTGCCGGAGCTCCGTCAGGTCCTCCCCCAGGCCCCGGCCCCGGCCCCCGACGCCCGTCCCCCTGCCGCCGCCCGAGCCTCCCTCGCCTTCCCCGCGCAGGTCGTCCAGCTCGGCGCGCAGGGCCCCGGTTCTCCACCTGAGAGGGGGGGGGAACTCATTAGCGGTGGTGAAGTACACCTCGAGGCAAAGTCGTTAAACGTGTTTAGTGAGGGTTTTTTTTTACAGGACGTCTGTCCACTAGCTTACCACTTTGCTTATCAATGCATACTCTCGTTAGGTGCTTCAGGTTTATATATACGTATATTATTTTAGTTTTTAGTACTTAGCGTCGTCCTTTTGCCGCTCACCTCCAACTCCACGATCTTCCTCCCCAGATGTTGCCTCCTCTCCACCAGACGGAGACGCAGCTTCAGCTCCGACTCGCGGGTGGTGGGTGGCCCCCGCCTCCGCCCTTGGGGTGGGGGCTGGTCCAGGTCCCCGTAGAAGGAGCGGTACTTCTGCCAGCTCCTGCTCCAGCGCGTCCTGTCTCCTTGTCGATCTTGGCGTCTTCTTGCGCATGGAGCACCGCCTCCTCTTGATGAAGCTAGCTGGCACTTGAGGTCCTCGTTGTCCTCCTGTAGAAGATAAGAAGAGGAACGGACGGGTGATGTCGCGGTTAGGACGGTATCCTTCAGACAGATACACACCCCATCCTTGCTCATTAAAAGACTCTTAACTGTAAGTTCACTTTGGATAAAAACCTTGTGCAAAATGGACAACAGTAAACAACTCTCAAATTTGCTGCCGAGCATGTTATAGTTCAATGTAAAAAGCAAGGAATGAGAAAATAAGAGTGCAAGTAATAGTAATAATTTAATATATTAGTGAGTAAATATTTAGTAAGTAATCAACTGCTGCAAAGTTTAAAATATGGCAAAGGGGAACATTGAGAAGTTGAGCAGGTTGAAATGATTAAAGGTTGTGTGAAAAGAAGATTTTGCACGATGCCAGTCTCGTTAAGACCAAATGCCATCTTATCTTTCAGATCAAGGGGACATTTCACGACGGGCTACGTTTCTCAATTAATCTCTACAAATCTCCGAACCGCACGATAACATAACTATACGCCTTGCTGTAAATGTACTTAAACTAGGGCTGCGCAATTCATCGAATTTTAGATCGCGATCACGATTTGGCCGCCACAATTAAATGAGCATGATCGTCAGCGATATTGACGTTTAAAAATGCGGTGCTCTGCTGCATATCAATCAAGCGCTTCCTCGACTAACAGTCAGCCAACCACCAGGGGGAGAACGAGATGGGAGGAGTCATGCACCCTGCAGCGGCGGCCTCAAAAAAGTTCTGTCTGCAGTCGACTCCGGTATTAGTAGTAGTGATGGCAAAAACAGTTCATTTCAGTGACTCGAATCACTGGAATCAGTTCATTAAAAAGATTCGTCACCGAATCGTTCAGTGCTTGGGCGGAGCTCCGACTGCGTGCTGCGTAGTCCGACTCACTCGGTGATCACAAGCGAGCAGGGAGGGGGAGGGCTGCCGCCGAGCGAGAATCACGTCGTTCGAACGAATCATTGAATGCTTCGTCCCCTCGAGCTCGTCCCTCGAAAAGGATCATCATCCGTTGTCTGGAAGTTTTTGGGATTTAGGGCAAGTGATGTTAACCGAGAACAAATCATCTGCACCGCAGAGCAATACAATTTAAAAAAATTAATTTTGGGTAAAAAGTGTTGATACTATTTCATTTATATTTTCCTTCTACGAGATGCACTGTGATAAGGACCGGTCTGATGCAAAGATTTGTACATAATGTAGCACAACAATGGAAGTGGAAGCAGTGTTGTTCATTTAAACGTGAAAGTGCAATAAAAACTGTTGAATGAATCGTGATAAATAATCGTGATCTCAATATTGATCAAAATAATCGTGATTATCATTTTGGCCATAATCGTGCAGCCCTAACTTAAACCTCAAGACCTTAGTCGATGGCACATTTTCTTTGGTCTGTTTGGAATGGGAAGAATCAATACACTTAATAGATGACATTGATAATGAAAAGTCAAACTAAATCATGGGTGTCAAGTGAAATTGGTCTGGTCTGGCTCTCTGGCCGATAATTCAATATCCTAATTTATTGTCTTTGAATGGTATTGTAACGTTATTAAATAAAAATAGTGACTTATCGTGAACTCGTCAGTTTTATCGTCTAAATGAATCACGACGAGAAGATATTCCCTTAAAATGATCAAAATATGAGTTTGACACATCAGAGAGAAAAGGAAAAAACTAGTTTTAGTCACAATGCCTCACTTTAAATGGCCATACGCGTCAATGTAATGACCCTAAACAGCTTTTTTCATTCATAAAGCATGATATTACTCCTTCCATAGCGCCTAGCCCTAAGATAGAACCAACCGGGATGCAGGGGTTTGGGGACAAGGGGACACAGCAACCCTCCGGTCTCACCTCAGTAGGCGTCTGCGCTGACTTCCTGTCCATCTTCTGTACATCTTTGCTTCCTCGTCGCTTCTGAGACTAGCGGGGGGGAAACAAGAACATGACGTTGAAATGCAACGGAGTAAACCTGCTATTTAAACGCTAGACGTCCAACGCTAAGGGCGGCTACTCTCAGCGGGCAGTCCCCCCAGGTCCCCATCCACTTGTTTTTTGTCAGACTCGATCATGCAGGGGGCCTGACTGGTCACCTCCACCTCGATGAGCTCCTCCGCCTCAGTTTCTCGTTCTCGTCCTCGCGTCTTGGATGCGCCTTTCTCCATGCGACGTTCTCCAGCTCGTGGTGGAGTCGCACCGACACGTCTTTGGCGACCTTGCGGTGGAACGGCGAAGTAGCCACGCCGCGGTTTAATACTTTTCAAACGATTCAAATATTCAAGAATTTCTTATTGCTTTCTTATATAAAATGGAAATGCTACGCATACAGCTAAAGGGTCATACAGTATTCTTATGAACATATATTCTAAAACAACTCTGACCAATTAGAAGATAGTACCTAATTAGAAGATAGTACCTAAGTACAGTAAAAAGTAAAAAGTGACAAGTAAGAGTAGCAATACTCTGGCTGGTGGTGCAAAAATGTAGTAAAAGTGTCCACGTGCAGTACAGTAATATTCATATACTAGCATAAAATTAGTTATGAGTAAAGTCATTAGTAAATAGTGGATAGTAGCAGCAACATGTGATTTAGGTTTCATTACATGTACACCAAAACACCAAAAACTTCTTACTTGTTAAACTTCTCTTATTTATGTATTCTGTCTTTCTTTCATCCATTCATCCTTTCTTTATTTCTCTCCTCTCCCTCTTTCTCTCTCATCCTCCTTTCCTCCTCTACCTCCCTCGTCACCGCTCTCACCTCACCTCCTCTCCTCCTCACCCTCCTCCTCTTCATCCTCATCACCCTCCTCCTCCTCAATCTCCTCCTCCTCAACCTCCTCCTCACCCTCCTCCTCCTTGTCCTCCTCCTTCTCGCCCTCCTTCTCACCCTCCTCTTCACACTCACCCTCACCCTCCTCCTCCTTGTCCTCCTCCTCCTCCTCCTTCTCGCCCTCCTTCTCACCCTCCTCTTCACACTCACCCTCACCGTCCTCCTCCTCCTCACCCTCACCCTCCTGCACCGCCTACCTTGATGTCCTGCTCCAGGCTCCGGAGCAGGTCCTCGTCGATCTCCCCCGTCTGGGCGTAGCGCATCCTCTTGCGCTCCGCCTTGCGCAGGCGGTACTGCAGGATGCGACAGTTCTTGTTGGCTCTCTCCAGCTCGCGCCGCATCTCCTGCAGCTGGCAGGTGTCCTCCTCGTAGAAGGTGTCGCGCATCTCGTCCATCTCCGTCCGCATCTCCTCGATCTCGCACTGCGGCGTTCGACCACCAGGGTGGCACAGGTGCAAGTGGGGAGGGGGGGGCGGGGGAGGAAAGGGAAAAAAAAAGATGAGCTGATGAGTGATGTAATACAAGTGAAGGGCTACAAATTCACATTCATTCAGCCAACTAACAATTATAGAATCAATAGTCCCACATGAGGTTCCAAGTTTCGACAAAAGCAACAACTGGACAACAGTGCAAAGTATACAGGAATGGGAACACAAGGTTGGTAGTTTTTTTTGTAATGTTATTAAGTGTTTTATTAGAAGCCTTTTTATCGACCTTATGTGACGATATACTGTATGATTGGGCACCTTAATGTCAGCTGTGTTGATGTGGATGCCATTTCAACTTGTCATTAGATATTCATTCTGCATGGATGATGATTTGATTTTGTGTTATTGCCTTCTCGGACCAGACTACCTACGTCAGTATGATACTGCAGACGTGGGGTCAGCGGGGGTTTTGCTGTGTGGGCTGAGACTGGATCTGATAAATGAGCTGTCAACCTTTTATATCATGCAACATAAATTAACCCTGGACCGGCTCTGCACGTCTGCATGGGAAAAACATATGCTTGGCAACCTTTACCCCCAGAATGACCAATATAGGTGACGTACGTAGATCAGATCAAATTAAATGCATCACACATATATCACCTTGAGATCTTCATTTTCCTCCAGTAGTTTCTCCATCTCGTCCAGCAGGCCCTGGTCTTGCTGTGTCACGGACCCCGCCTCTAGAGACCCGGAGGCGGCGTGCGGCTCTGCCCGTGCGGCCTCCTCCCCGTCCGCCTTGCTTTGCATCCTTGCGCTTTGGCGAGAGGCCGTTTCGATCGGTGATCGGTGATCGGCGATCGGCGATCAGCGATCAGTGTCTACACCCGAAACCCGTGAAAACGGTTGCAGGAGGGAGTCTCCCCTTTGGAGGCGAGGAGAGGAGGAGAGGAGGAGAGGAGACGCGACGCGACGCGGGGAGGAGGATGGTGATGATGATGATGAGGAGCGACGAAGGAAGGGAGGGAGGGAGGGAGGGTCAGTCGGTGGCGGTGGGATCGTCTCCTCGGGATGTCTTCCCCTGGCTTACCATCCCCACAGCATCCGCCCTGTTCGCTCTGGCAGGATCGATTTCAGCAGCACCACCACCACCACCACCCAGCATCAGCATCACCATCAGGGGGCGCTGGGGGTCTGGGATGTGTGTGTGTGTGTGTGTGTGTGTGTGGGGGGGGGGGGGGGTAGCTCTCTAGCTCCCTCTCTCTCTGTGACGTCAGCTGTCCTCCTCCTCCACCACTTCGTCCTCCTCCTCCTCCTCCTCCTCAGACTGGAGTTCGTGTTGTTTTTGGTTTTGGTTGGTGTTTGGAGAAGCATCCACAGTGAGGCGGCCTACTGCTGCTGCTGCTGCTGCTGCTCCTGTCTGATGGGGAGGAGGATGACGAGACAGCGCCTCTAGCGGCAGCAGGGGGCATGTCTGGTCCTTATCATTATACAGCGAATGTAGACATTTATTGTAAGATAAAATAAGATAAGATAGAACTTTACTAATCCCGAAGGAAATCCTTGTGCCAGGTTGCATAGCAATAGAATAAAATAATAGAGAAATAAACAGTAGAATAATAAATATTTTTTACAGTAAGTCTAAGTCCTAGGAGAAGTATAAAAATAGAGGTGAAGTATAACTTTATAGGTAAGATAAGATATTCAGTCCGCAAAAACAATTTTGCAATACTTGAAGTGTAATAAAAGGGTAATAATAATAATAATGATAAGAGGAAGTATTGCACATGATATAAAAAATATTAAGAATAATGCACAGAATGATGAAAGGTAATGTAGCATGGTAACGTTCATTATTCTTACAAATGTGTCACTTTAAATCAAAGTACGATATGCTAAAGTGTCATTCGGATTTTGTATGATTTATTAATTAGTCTAATATTATAATCTAAACTGGCATAATGTCCTGGATGATAAAAGCACCACGCAGCCCGGCCGGCAGATGTCGCTGTTCCCCGTGTGAGGTCCAGCCTGGCCCACATGATCATTAGGTTGCTTAACTAGACATCATTATTTCAAGGAGAAAATATCAAACTCAAACTTTTTAAAATGTGGATACAATACAAATATTATGTCTTGTACAAAGGTACTGTAATGTACGTCCATGTTTAGCCTTTACTTGCAAGTAGGCTATCCAATATGCTGTTTTTGTGATAATGTGTTAAACCTTAGTGGAGGTATGGTCGTACCGTAGTCTTCAGTTATTTTTAGTTTGTGATTTGTTTTAAGAATAAGGAAGAAAATGGGCCTACAACATAGGCCTATACAAATCAATATTATTTTAAACCCGCCCGTACACCTTGCCGCCACAAGAGGTCTGTCTTTATGCATTTTTCCCGGGTTGAGAAGCCAGCAGCCACCTGTGTGCTGTGGCAGAGTACAGTACAATACAGCAGTGGTGCAAAACGTTGACCGTGGAGTCGAATGAGCTCCTTATTCATATAATTGCTAATGAGATGAGTGAGTGACGGGTCAAGTCTGGCTTGTCTTCTGGACTTAAGCCCGGCAAACTGCATTTCTGGGCCTCCATTACTGTCCTTCTCTGGACGATAAAGAAAAAGAGATGAAGGGGGGGGGGGGGGGGTTGCCCGGGGGTCGTCCAAAGTCGTCATATCAAATATAGGCCACAGTGAAGGCCTCTATAACAGATACTCTGGTCACTATATTAGTGCCACTGAATTCGTAGTAGTCTATCGCTGATTCGAGTGTAGTCTATCTATGAATGCATGCACACACGCACACACACACACACACACATGCATACACACACATGCATACACACACACACACACACACACACACACACACACACACACACACACACGTGCTTGCAGGTTCCCTTGGCATGCATGCATGTTACAGTGACCTGTGCTAAACGCCTCCGATAGAAAAAGCTTTGGCCTTGGAGGGCAATCCTCTTAGCCTCTGGCACATATCCTGCATGCATCCTCCGATAGGCCCAACTCACCTCACCCCCCCCCCCCATCTCTCTCTCTCTCTCTCTCTCTCTCTCTCTCTCTCTCTCTCTCTCTCTCTCTCTCTCTCTCTTTCTCATATATATAGCAATTAAGATCGTTCTGCGCCAGCACCACCACCGCCGCCCTATTCTCCACCATCACCATCAGAGCCATCAAGGGGTTGGGTTGTTGAAGGAAAGGAGGAGGGGTTAGAAATGTAGGTGTCATCGCAAAGACAGAGGTGGGGGGAGGGGAGGGGAGGTGGTGGTGTAGGTGGGGTGGGAGGAGGTGGTGGTGGAGGTGGGATCCGGGGGGGGGGGGGGGGGCGGAAGAAAGTGGAGTTGTAGGATGATGTAGGAGGGTTTAACCGACCATATGTGGTGGTAGTGGGCCGAGAACGTTAAAGGGGATATGTGTGTGTGTGTTAAGTGTGTTAAAGGTCCTGCTATTCTGTCCCCAAACCTCTCAAGGTTTTAGGTCAGCGTGCTTCGATTGGATAGAGAGGACTGTAGTGAGTTCTGTAGCGTTGAGTGGATGGATGCTGATGGATGACGATGACGATGTTGTTGGATGATGGATCCGGTGATTTGGAATGAAACGGTATCATTTGGCGCGCCGTGGGACTGCCACAGGAAGCTGGGTAACGGATGAATAATTGATCATCCATGATCGCGTGCCACTAAGTGTCTTCTAAAAGGTTGTGGTGATGATCTAGTCTCTGGGAAGCGGATACGAATAAACGACGAGTCCCCGAGTACATGATATATGTTCAAAATAAGAGTATTACTAAAATGCATTTGTTTTTTTCTCTCTGTCAATTAAACCTTTTCTTGGCACTGATTTTACACACAGAGTGTGTGTGTGAGAGCCAGAGAAAAAGGTGAGGGTCGGCCTACCAATAAATAAAAGTCCCAGAGAACAGGAAGCATTTCAAAATAAGAGTATTTGTAAAAAAAGAAAAAGAAAAAAGAATGTGTCTTTCAATGAAACCCTTTCTTCGCAGCAAATTTCCACAGAGAGTGAGGCATAGAGAGACACACACACACACACACACAGCAGAAGCCCGTGGAAGGTTCTTAGAGCCTTGTCTTCCAAGTGACCTGATTTCCTGGACTAGCCATTAGTGTGACGTGGAAATAAGCTCTTTTGCAGCTAAAGCCAATTTAGCCTCCAAGATTAGGGTAGATCTGTCTGGGCAGCCCGAAGACACAGGCAAGCTCTCTCTCTCTCTCTCTCTCTCTCTCTCTCTCTCTCTCTCTCTCTCTCTCTCTCTCTCTCTCTCTCTCTCTCTCTCTAACCTATAGTGGGAATCTTATCCTATATGGAAAGGGGAGGGACAGCGAGGGGATGGGCGATGGTCGTAAATGGGTCCAAGGAAGTCTTGGATAATTACAGTGTAGGTGGGAGGGCGAAGGGTCATCGAGTCCTTCTGTTCTCTTGGGGAAGATGTAGCAAACTGACACACACACACACACCCCTTAGTTCTGGACACACACACACACACACACACACACACATTCGCATATAGGGTGTTGGCATACTCTTTATTATGTTTCACTCCCAGAAGCTGTGTGGGGTTGGTACTCTAAAAATAAAACAATTTAAAAATACAGGTTTGTTTTACACAGAAAAAAAAAAACAAGAGAAAGAGGTCATTTTAAGGATCCGGTTTCCGGTCAGTTCTATGTGGCAGTGAGACAATACTGGGAGTAGTTTCTCTCCCCAGCAAACAAACAAACAAACAAACAAACAAATCAACAAAATGAAATGAGGACCAATGGACATTTTTTTATCATGACAGAAACACCCGCATATTCGCAATATGGGAAAAAGGCTCTTGGGTAATTGGACATTCTGCCCACCCCCGTGAATTCAGACAATGGTTTGCTCCCGGTAGAGCAGGCAATGGAGTTATTGTGCAGGGCTGTAGACTCTCGGGTCTGGTCTCAAGACCAAGTTTTGATTGTCTCAGTCTCTTAGACTCAAAGTGAATTTGAATCCGTCTTTAGAAACCTTCCTTTTCTATTTTAGGCAATCGATATAATGGTAGCCACATGGTCTTGGTCTTGAATCGGTTTCATATTTTTGCGGTCTTGTTTGAATGAATCAGGCTCAGACTCGATTCACCAAGAACTCGATGTGGACTTGGACTCAAGGACCCAAGGTCTCGACTACAGCCCCGTTAGCCGGGAGAGTTTGCTGTTTGCACATGTGTTCTTCACTTTGTCGCTAGACTGTTTACTGTGTACGTTTTTCACGTGGATAATAATCCGGGAGCCTGAATGACTTCCAAAGTTTATACGACGGACATTAAAGGGGAATTTCCGGGTCATTTTCACACCTACCCAGGTCTTTTTGTGCACCCAGACAGTTTTTAGGCTGCTTGCTTCAATATTTAATTATTTGACACCTATGTGACAAACTGCCCCCATCAAATAGAAGGCCATTCAAGATCAAACTCCACGTTAGACTCATTGTAAACACACTGCTTCATCCCTGCTTCTCATGACTGAATGTTGATTCACTGTGGTACCTTTTAACTTAGCAATGCTATGTTGAATGGTCTTCGCCCTTGGACCACACTGGCACTGCCAGCCTCACCTCGTCCAGCCAACTGCTCAGTAACCACAATGCGTAACATCCAACATCCAAACAGGTCTGGAAGGCTACTGATGGGGAAATATTCTCATTGGCCTTCAGCACCCTTCTGCCTTTGGATCTGAGGCAGTGCCCTTAGACACACATTCCCCTCGGCAGTCTTTGACCCTGGAGGAGGAAGAGGTTTTGCCGACCCTGGATAAGTCCCACAAGTTGCGTTGACAAAGATAGCAACTGACGTGTTCAGGATCCCTGTCGCTGTTCAGATAGCACTCAGTACTGCCCCAATATTAGGACTGGCATCTGGTGCTTATCATGTGACCTCCAGCATGGATGCAGAATGGTATCTACAACCTAATTCCTGTAATCTGATTCCTGTTACTCGTCATGGCAATTGTGATGTGGAAAATTACCTTGGTGCGCTAAACTTGGCAACATTAAATGTCAAGACAAAGGACATGACGTCGGAGACTATCGTGATAACGACCAACGAATCTCCTGTCACTGATAGTCACAAGTGATGAGATCCAACTGAAAGACCGGACCAAGGTTCGCCCAGTTGGATGCCTGATCAGGCATTGCCTGAATAGACTTTAGCATGACCTCCATGACTTTGAGTTCCTTTAGTAGCCCTTTAGTAGGGTAACCTTTTTACTGTTGTTTATCACATATATTACTTTCATATTACACAAGGCTTATTTAGTTTTTGTTGTTTTTTTTAATCTAATTTGCAGTGTGTGGATATTCATGTGGATATTAAGCCTTGTGTAACTGAGATTGAATCTACCTTTTTATATTTATGTTCTTTCATGTCCAAAAACCACTTCAAGGTGTTTACCCAACACCTGCAGTGGTTCAGTTTCCACCTTGATCAGTATATAGAGTTCTAATGCCCCCTCATGTAATTCTGTAATAGATATGTTTTTTTGTAATATACAATTGCTAATACTACCACATGTAAAAAGGTCAATTGGATGCTGGCAATGAAATGTACCACTCCAAGTCTTTCCCGTTGAAAAGCGGAATCTGCATTTCACCGCAAACCGCCAAAGACAAGACCGAATCTCGCTCACTGGTGTACACCTTTTGCATTTATTTGAATTGAATTAATAAAAACTCTTTTAGAGCGCTAAAAAATAGATAAACATTGACACAACTAGATCAACCTTTCGTCCCAAAAAACGATCAAAGTCAAAAAGTTGAGATGTGAGCTTGGGTGGAGAAGGAAACTCCCGCGCTGCTTATTTTCACAACGCGTGAGAGAAAGTAGCCCCACAGACCGTACTCATCTACTTAGATTTCTGGTTGTAAAAAAAAAAGAAAAAAAAAAAGAAAAGAATCAAGTGCAGACAACCAACACCCCCCCACCTTGCCCCCTCCCTACTCCCCCCCCACCCCCACCCACACACCAATAAAACACACACTTCTACCCTCCCCCCCCCCCCGCCAATCACACATGTACCCAATCACACATGTACATGACATCACAGATGCATGCAGGGGGGTGGGACTGCAGAGGACCGCCCTACCCTCCCTCCCTCCACCCTCACCCGTCGACGCCAATGTCCTCCTCCTCCTCCTCCTCCTCCTCCTCCTGTCTGTCTGTCGAGAGAGCTGCACCCCCCCCCCACCCCCCAGATCTCGATCTCTTCTTCGCACCGTTCTCCTTTCCTCCCCACGGATGGTGGTGTTTTGTTTTTTTTTGGTTACTCCTTCTTGGGGTGTCCCTTCCTCAACTTCTGCTGTGGATCTGCCCCCGCCTCCTCCTCCGCCGCCACCTTGCTGTGGCCGTTGGTCGCCGCGGAGACGCCGTTGGCTGCCACGGACTTGTGGCCGGCGGCGGGCTTCCTCCGGTAGGTGTGGTAGTAGAAGTTGCCGAAGAGGAAGATGAAGCTGATGGCGTAGCCTATCATGGTCCACTGCATCCAGTTGGGGAACGGGCACTCCGAGTAGATGGAGTAAGCCGCGTGGCTGAGGGCCACGTGGAACTGGATCTAATGGCACATAAAACAAGCAACGCGCAGGACATGGTTAAAGGGGGCTTGTGGGAGTGTGTGTGTGTGTTGATGGCTCACTTAACCTGCGGTGCACTTATGAGCCAATGCACCACAGGCGTGCATCCCCACCCCCCCCAGACTCTAACTGGGCCAGGTGAGGCTGCAGCCCCACCCCCCCCAGAATCTAACTGGGCCAGGTGAGGCTGCAGCCCCACCCCACCCAGACTCTAACTGGGCCAGGTGAGGCTGAAGCCCCACCCCCCCCCCCCCCCCCACAGACTCTAACTGGGCCAGGTGAGGCTGCAGCCCCACCCACCAGAGACTCTAACTGGGCCAGGTGAGGCCAATTAAGCCAGCCACCAGACACACACACTCCCACAGTGCTGTCACCGTGGACTGCATTGAACCTCATTGAACCTCTGTGAAGCATTCAAGATTTGAATACGTCGCGGACTTCACTTCACAGAGAAGTTTGCTGACACACACATGACACACAAGGCATGCCGACGATGCCCCAAGCTGTCCGTAGGGCTCTAGTATGGTGGTACGTTTATCATGAATAAATAAAAGACTTATATTTTCATCAATAGACCACTCCACCAGAGGGAATTGTTGCGGCTATGGATTTTCATGTCCGCATCCGGGTTAAGATTCTCGGACATTTATAGTATCACGCCACGGTGTGTGTGTGTGTTTGTTTGTTTGTTTGTTTGTGTGTGTGTGTGTGTGTGTGTGTGTGTGTGTGTGTGTGTGTGTGTATGTGGAGCTCCTAGCCGTAAGCAATTCCCTATTCATGAAAATAGGGTTACGAGAAGTCTAAACACACATAATGTGATTAGAAACAACAAATCACTGAATTGATTTTCCATGGTCTTTAACCAGTGTAAATAATTGTTACTCTTGTAAGCAGCATTTTTCCCAAAGCAATGACAATCAGACCTAAAACTTGCATGTCCTGTATGTCCAATGTACAATGTGGCCTTGAGCTGTGTTTTAAATAACACAGCTCAACACACATGCCAAACATAGCAAGCATTTCAAGCTATTCAAGGTCGTGACAATTGAAGAGGGGGGATGAAGAATCGATGAAGGTGTCGTCGTTAGTTACCATCTGGATGATGGTGATGTATCTCTTCCACCAGAGGTACTTCTGCATGTGGGGTCCCAGGGCGGCCAGGCCATAGTATCCGTACATGAGGACGTGGATGCAGGAGTTGATGCTCGCGCCAAAGAAGGCTGTGGAGGGAGACAGGAGGGTTCCACACAGCAACAGGTTTACTCAATGTGCTTACTGGCCAATGCTCTAGCCAGGTGAGCCGTCGTTGGCAATACCAGCTGATAACAACGTATTACACGGCATTTTGCCCATACACCGCAGCAACATGTCCACAGATAGAAAGAAGTTGGACAGTACCGTGTGTACGACCGTTTTAATGAGACACAAATAGACAAAAGTGCTCACAAACAGTGTATTACTACAGCTTTCACTACTGTTGATGCATGGAGCAGCCATCTTGGATTTCAAAGTCGGGCTTGTGAGATTCTTCCGACTTTCCGAGTTGGAAATCCGACTTCAGGGGGCAGAACTACGTAAACGAGCGCAATGTAAGGTTTTATTTAACGCACGCCTGCGACAGAAAAGGGCATTCACACAGACCATGGTATAAAGAACAATAATAATGTCCAATATAGAATAAACTATCTCACACACAGTACACACACACACACACACACACACACTGCACACACTCCGCCCGTCGAGCTTGCAGTACTCACCCTGCCCACCGGGGACCCACTTTATGCCAATCCACCACACGAGGAACATGGTGCAGTGGTGGTAGACGTGGAGGAAGCTGACCTGGTTGAACTTCTTCCTCAGGATGAAGAAGGCCGTGTCCAGATACTCCACCCCCTTGGAGATGTAGTACCACCAGAGGGCCGACGCTATCTGAGAACCAGAGCACACCGCGACACAACACTATTAGATTGAATTCTTGAATTCACCTGACGAGAGGTGCTGCTACACCTGAAACCTCCTCACATTTGACAGTCATTGGGAATGATTAGATGGAGCCGAGATGTTGGGCTTCGGGGGTAACTAAAGTGTAATTATTGAGTCGTCTCTGATGTGTTGGCTAAGTTGTTTCTCACTCATCAGCCTTGGCTTAATCTCCGTCGCCGGGTTTGCTCTCGCGTCCCCTCAAGGGCTAATTCTGCGAAACTAGACGCAATCTTCACACTCTCGGCGATATCGTACGTAAGTGCGGTGTCAAGGTTTTACTGTAATTATTTATCTCTTTTGCAAATGATACACCATGATGTGGGATGGCTTTCTCAGTCCTATCTAGCTAACAGCCCTCGGTGTTTCCTCTTTTTTCTAAATTGTGCTTGAAAATGAGTTGATAAAGGGGTTTTTAGTAAGAAAATCTCCAAATGTACTGTATGTTATGGGGTTTTAAACATAAAGCCCTGATGTAAACCAACAGGGAAATGGCCCGCCACGGTATCCCATGACCTATCCTGCAGAGTCAGTGGGTGGAGATTATGGGCGGAGCATGAAAGTGGGAAGATGACTAACCCCACCCCTCAGGTTCAAAGGCCACACCCATATGAACACGGCTGACCTACAATATTCTGAATTCCTGTTCATTTAAAGGATAACTGGGGTTTTGTTTTTTTCCACCTGGACACTATTTCCAAAAAATGTTGGGTCTAAGTGAGTTACGTAGTAATTTGCAAAGAATTTTTTTAATTGAATGAACGAATTAACGCAGAGAATGCTTCAGCTGTCAGCCACAAAACATTTGCATTGTCACTCTTTGGGGCAATCACGGCCTGTCCGTGTACGTGTACAT
Source organism: Coryphaenoides rupestris (assembly GCA_002895965.2). Classification (NCBI taxonomy): domain Eukaryota; kingdom Metazoa; phylum Chordata; class Actinopteri; order Gadiformes; family Macrouridae; genus Coryphaenoides; species Coryphaenoides rupestris. Next base: position 392,403 of record PIJE02000216.1, on the reverse strand, counting down.
CCTAAGAGTACAAGTGCTTGTTTTTGCCACTGACAGACTCAGCTTGTTATTAAAAGTGTCTGACAGATTTTGGAAAGGATCCCTACAGGGAAACTTTGTCTTTACCTTTTGCTTTATCTGGTGTGTTTGTGATTGTATTTAATCATTTTATCTCGATTAAGGGCAAGAAGACGGGTAGGAAGAGGACAGTGAGTTCTCTCTCTCACGTGACTGAGCGTCGGGGAGAGGAGTGCCGGGGCGATAGTTGGTTGTGTTGGGCTACAGAAAGTGTAGCTTAGTGTTATAGGTTAACAGTCATGGCTGAGTTGTGTGTTTTGATTGTGAATCGCTCTTTTTTGGTATTTTCTGGAGTTGTACATGACCATGAGCGGAATAAATAAAAATGAAATGAAATGAAATGAAAAGTCATGGGTGAATATTTGTGTCGATGAGGCTCGCGAGATATCAGAGCGAGACTTCTCCTTCTCCTTGAGACGCGATAACCAACAGCCCGGATCAAGCGAAAGATAAAGCTAAAGTGTTATTTCTCTGTATGGATCGTCTCCATAATGTCACGACACTAACACTGAGCCTGTCGGTGGCACAAACAAGCCCTGTTGGAGGACACACATTACATTGACCGAATGGTTTACATGACGCTGCACCTCAACACTGGACCAAATTCAAAAATGGCCGTCCACATTAGTCACACAGTGATGGTAAAAAAGGGTCCAGGTTGAAATTAAGTTCTGCTTTTTAGTTTTTGGGATTTTTACACACACACACACACACACACAACACACACACTTGCACGCACGCACGCACACACGCAAGCCATGCACACACAGAAACACCAACACACTGCATAATTAGGATTAAAGCATGGTTCCCACTGGAGGTTTAAGGAACGACAGAAAGCCGCCCTATTCCTTGTTGCCGTTTAATTTGACTGTTAAATGTTAGTTACATGTCATTAATGAACTGGCATCTTGCTGAAAGAGCAAGCCTTAGTTATGGTAGACCGTATGGACGTTGAGGGTTCGAACCGACAACCGTTCAGCTGGGAGTCCAACACCCTAACCTTGACTCGACGAATCCTGTCTCCCTTCCATGGACGTATACTAGACGTACATGCAGTGTGTGTGTGTTGTGCGTTGCGGCGTTGTTGCGTGTCGCGTCCGTGCGTTGTGTGTGACGGGTTCGGCACTCACCCTGACTTCGTTGACGTCGTCAGAGTAGTTCGACGGGCTGGCAGAGGTAGCTGTAGCCAGCCGCGCTGGAGGCTGTCAGGAGCTGAGGAAGGAGGGCGGAGCAGAAGGGCGGACATCAAGAACACGCAAGAGACTACGGAGGGGGACCCGAGGGGGCACATACAGTAACCCCCCGATCGGGATTGGCCGCTCCGAGGGCCAACCGTACGTTTGCGATTGATACGCTGAATCGGTTCATTGATTAGGGCCTCTCGATGATCGCCTGCAATATTTGTTGTTTCTCTCTTCGTGATCGATATCAGCGACCGTGCTGCAGTCTCAGAGCGGACCAAGTGTTACTGTGGTCTGGTGCTAAATGTGTCCCGTTGTCACATGGGTCACAGAATAGAAGATTATATTCAATCAATGGTTGAATATTAATAGCTCTTTGTATATACAGTATATATATCTATGTATATGTAATTCATCTATTTCAAACCATCCCTGGTTTCTCTGCACATCGGTCTGGCCTCAATGTTGTTGAAAGCCTTTTTTAAAAAAAAATACAAATGATCGGACCAAATCAAAGTTTTTGATTTAATTCCAAGGCGGATTCCCCAACAGAGCGTTGCTGTGATTGGCTGAGTTGACGTAAGGGCGCGGCCATATTGATGGAAACCAATCATTGCACGGCCAAAGACCAGACCGACGCAAACGCAAACACAAAACATCTAGACGGTGTCCACAAGGCTCATGTTGAGTACCCCGCCCCTCTGAAAAATGCCCGTTCGTACCTCTTTGGCGATATACATGTTGAGGAGCACCATACTGAAGTTGTAGACTATGAGGGTCTTCTTGAGTGTGAACGGCTGCCGGTCCTTCATGTATCGAGGCCCCGCCCACAGGAAGAGCAGGTACAGGCAGCTGATGGCCAGGGTGGGGAGGGGAGATGACATCATCGGCCATTTCTCTACCCGATTGTCTGTTGGCGGAGAGACGAGGGGTCACAACAGGTCAACATGTGTCAGAGAGTGTCGTGTTTATAGGATTTCAAGTACAATGTCATATACTGACAACAATGCATTAGGTACTCATACACACAGTATGTTCAAGGCATTGCAGATGAAATAAGATAATAACAATAAAGTATAAAGTAGCATTGGAAAAAAAAACCAGGCCAGCCATGTTCATTTCACAGAATCAAAAAACATGACAGGTTATATGATGGTGGATGTTTACAAGCAAAGTTGGCATATTTACCGGCTATAGTAAGGCTCCATTTGTAGAATTCTACAGAGTCATTCATAAAATGTGCCACAGCCTCCATCTTGGTTACACACTGCAGAGAGAATGAAAGAGAAAAAGATAACGAGAGAGAGAGAGAGAGAGAGAGAGAGAGAGAGAGAGAGAGAGAGAGAGAGATAGAGAGAGAGACACACAGAGAGAGAGAGACAGAGAGAGAGAGAGAGAGAGAGAGGGGTGAGGAGGGGGTTAAAGTCAATTATCAAAAGATGGACAGAGTTTTTCCGCTGGTGAGTAGCTGGTGTGTGTCTTGTTCTGAATGGGACAGTGTGTATGCCAGCAACGATCCTGGAATTACTACGAACAGGGAACCTCCTCCTCCTCCTACTATGCAATCATCATCATCATCATCATCATCATCCATCATCGTCATCATCGCACACTTTACCGTGGCTGTTCCTCAAAACTCTTCCCTGAAAGGGGGCATGGTCACGTGTAGGACCACCGTTAGAATTAGCCTGCTGAGGAGGAACACGCCCAGATTTCTGCTGTTTCTGCTGACACGCTTTCGTCTCGTCATGGCGGAAGGCGGTCCCTGTAAACCTACGACCTACCAACCAACTGGAGACACGCGTAGGTAATTAGCGAACACCATCATTGCAAAGTGAAAACTATAAACGGTAACTCTAAACGGTCATCTGTCTTGTGGCGCGGTGGTTAATGCACGTCGTCTCGTGCGGAACATAAAGAAAGGACCGACGGAGGATGGAGGATGTGGAGTAATGTGATTAGTCGCTCTGTAATTACCATCTACTTGATTGAGTGAATGCAGAGAGAGAGAGAGGGGGAGAGAGAGTAAGAGGAGATATGGGGGGTGGAGGGAGGGAGAGAGAGCGATGGGCGGGGGGGGGGGGGGGGAAGGGAGAGAGAGATAGAGCGTGGTGGATGACAGAGAGAGAGAGAAAGAGGGAATGTGGAGGGAAGGAGAGAGAGGGGGGGTGGATGAGGGAGAGAGAGAGAGGGGGAGAGAGCAAGAGGATAGAGGGGGGTGGAGGAAGGGAGGGAGGGAGAGAGAGGTAAGGTGGAGGGAGGGAGAGAGAGAAGAGGGGAGGGAGGTGGGGAGAGAGAGAGGCGGGGTGGGTGGATGAGGGAGAGAGAGTTGGGGGAGTGGAGGCGAGGAGAGAGAGAGAGAGAGAGAGAGAGAGAGGTGGGGAGGGTGAATGGAGGGAGGGAGAGAGGGAGACACACAGGCCTCACCTATGTATGTGAGAGGCTTATTAGCGAGGGCTAACCCTGATCAGTCCCCTGGTCTGGGCAGAGTGTATCCATCTATTATTAATTCAACGTCGCAAAGATCTCAGTTCTCCTTCTCAATTATTGATGGTTGTTTCGTGACAGTGACCACAGCTACCAACAGGCCACCGGCAGGTTAGACTAGGCCCGCTCACCACAACCCGGGTAGCGGACCATCCTGACTCAGTACTACAGCGCAAATGTGCTGTTCTACTTGTCACTGAATGGAAGTCAGACCATCAATGACAACTTTGGAGATAAAGAGTGAGAACTGAGTACCTTTTTTGCGACACAGGTTGAACTTAATCTAATGTGGATATGACACAATACACATGCCAGACCAACAGGGTGAAACTGATGCAAGGGTTAGCCACTCTGTCTCTCCCTCTCTCCTCTCCTCTCTCCCCTCTTCTCTCTCCTCTCCCTGTCTCCTCTCCTCTTCTCTCTCTCCTCTCCTCCCCTCTCCTCCCTTCTCCCCTCCCCCTCTCTCCTCTCCTCTCTCTCTCTCTCTCTCTCCTCTCTCTCCTCTCTCTCCTCTTCTCACACACATACACACACATACACACACACACACACACACATACACACACACAGAAGGACGGGATGTGGCATACAAAAAAGACACAGACATGAAAGACATGAAAAAAAAGACACAGGCCATAGATAGCGTGGAGGGTGGTGTGTGTGTGTGTGTGTGTGTGTGTGTGTGTGTGTGTGTGTGTGTGTGTGTATATATGTGTGTGAGTGTGTGTGTGTGTGTGTGGCCCCGGTCCCCCCACAGTAAAACGACGCGCTAGCCGGCGACACACACACACACACACACACACACACACACACACAAAGCGCCGGGTCGTGCTCGTCAGCAGGTTTCGCGCAGAGGCTTACATTCAATTCAATGTACAAGCTTAGTAGACCTACGAATAGAGTACTAATGTAGGGCTGTGGGGGGTCCACCCAATATCATAATCATCATTCTGCGCTGAGCGCTGCCACGCCGGGAAGGGGATCCCCAAGGCACCACCCCCCACCCACCCACCCCCCCACCAAAACAAAAAAGAAACCAACAACAACAACAACAACAAAGGACTAGAGGACACACTCCAATTGAAATAGGATAGTCTTGTAACACTATCTTAAAACTAACTATCAAAAATCACTCTGGAGGAGAAGGATGCTGGCTGGATGGATGGACGGTGTCTGAATTGGATTTCATGACAGACAGACAGACAGACAGACAGACAGGAAAGAAAGAAAAAAGACTCGGAAAAAAACACATGGATGGAGTCTAAAAATAGAATAAATATTAGTCGTCGCCGTCGTTCAACCGAACAGGAGAGGAGACACGTGTTGAGCGTTTAGTGGCGGGCGGGCAGCGCGAAGGCTCACTTAAGGGATTAGACGCCCAAATGATCCAATAAATTACATAAAAAAAATAAATGAATAATAACAGCAGATGAATGAAAATAAAAATACAAATAAAACACTGAAATAATTGACCAAAAAAGTACACTTTGACGGGTACGTACCTCCGCTGCGTTGCGCAAACGCCCTGTAATGACATCCGGCGCAATGGGACTCCCCGCAGTGTTCGGTTACCGTATATATATATTGAACTTTTTTTATCGCTGTTCTATCTTTTAAAAAAACAAAACAAAACAAAACAAAAAATAAACAAACAAAAAAATGCTGATTTGGCAATAAAACAACAAGTGTGCAAGGCCAGAATGACATGTGTGTGATAAGATTTGATGCATATAACGGTCCCCCCGCCGCCGGCCGCACCGAGAACACATCGACTCCCAGCAGCCGCCTCCCAGATAGCGTCCCGGCGTGTGGCTCTGCGCATGCGCGAACTGAGGGTCGGTTTCTCTGTGTGTGTGTGTGTGTGTGTGTGTGTGTGTGTGAAATGTGTGCAAATTCACACTCAAACATCGCAGATATCGATGTTTTTTCAGTGTGGTGAATTTTAATCCCAACACACAGGAGCAGTTAGGGTTAAGGTGGTGTCTTGCTCAGGGAACACCTCGACAGCCCAGGGATCCAACCAGCAAGATTCAAGATTCAAGAAGTTTAATTGTCACACACACACACACACAGGATGTGCAGTGAAATGAAAAGGTGGCGACACAAATAACACAAATTTCACACAAATAACACGAGGGATCAGAATCTCCACAAGCCTTAGGAATCATACGATGTCGTAATCGTCGATAAACAGCGTTGTCAGCGTTGTGCGTTGTCATCTTGCGGTCACGGGACATCCAAGACGCAGACGGCGTTATGTCGGCAGAGCCCTGCGGCACGGTGGCACGGCACGCCATCACATCACATGTCTCTCTCTCTCTCTCTCTCTCTCTCTCTCTCTCTCTCTCTCTCTCTCTATACACACACACACACGTTTAAAATGGACGTCACACATACATCAATGTCATGTGTGAGATGAGAAAAGGACCGTTCATTTCCACCTTAACACATTCAAGATGGTGTCAACGCCAGCACCGGCCTCTCGTGGCAGACTGTGTGCCCAGAAGCGACTTTTAAGGCTGAGAAGGAATCAAAGGAATATAAAAACCACATTTACATTTAGGGAATTTGGCGCTTTTATCCAAAGCGACTTACAAAGAGTACATTTGCTGAATCTTATCTTCATGTGGTACATAACGATAAGAATAGAGCAGGTTTCGAGCATTCGTAGTTTCAAGGTTAATAGAATGAGTTCAGAATTGCGAGGTTGTCTCTTATCCCAGTAGCTGGGATAAGAGCAGAAGTGCCATTCTGAGAACATACAATATGCCAAAGAATGCTACGTACTATTAATAAAGCCAAGACATACAAACATGCAAGTTAGTGCCGGGTTTAGGAGAGTGAAGGGGGGGGGGGCGGGGGTTTGCAGAGTCCAGGTGAACTACTCTCAACAGGTGGGTCTTGAGTCTGACGTCCTGACGTCAGCCGGGAGCTCATTCCACCGCCGCGGTGCCAAAACAGAGGATAGTTGAGACTTGGCAGAGCGATGTTTGCCTGTTTATAGTGAAGGCGGTACCAGTCGTCTGACAACCTTGTCGGCTAGGACCGGTGCGTTGATTCTAATGCGAGCGATTAACCGGGAGCCAGTGTAGGTCACGGAAAAGAGGGGGCTTCTGGATGAATTCTAAGGGTTTTGATTGCTGGAGGCTGGGAGCCCAGCCAGGAGAGAGAGTTGCAGTAGTCGAGGCGGGGTGATGAGTTTATGAGCGCTTCCTTGGACCAAGATCTGTGCTGCTTCACGTGGGAGGAAGGCGCCGGATCCTGCGGATGTTGTTGAGAGCAATTCTTCTCCGGTTTGGGCCACAGAGGCGATGTTGACTACAACTCAACTCCCAGAGGTGGGTCAGCTGTGAAGGGCCAGACAGAGACTGAATACGCACCGTTTTACAAACCAAAGGTCTAAGGTTTATTTTGTGGCGGCGTGGGCGTGAGTCCTTGTCATCGTGGAAAAAGCGTCAGAAGTTTAACTAACGGATGCAAAATGTCAGCTCTAGATCACAGATTACAATCAATATTCCGGATATTTGTCCACAGTACCACCATGTTGCACTGAAAACCCAACTTACCGGGCCTACCCAGCCTCTACCCCCCTGTCACCGGGGTGGTGAGTGATTCGGAAGCGGGGGCTGTGTGTGTGTCATTTGCCCATACACCACAGCAACGTGTCCACAGATAGAAAGAAGTTGGACAGTACCGTGTGTACGACCGTTTTAATGAGACACAAATAGACAAAAGTGCTCACAAACAGTGTATTACTACAGCTTTCACTACTGTTGATGCATGGAGCAGCCATCTTGGATTTCAAAGTCGGGCTTGTGAGATTCTTCCGACTTTCCGAGTTGGAAATCCGACTTCAGGGGGCAGAACTACGTAAACGAGCGCAATGTAAGGTTTTATTTAACGCACGCCTGCGACAGAAAAGGGCATTCACACAGACCATGGTATAAAGAACAATAATAATGTCCAATATAGAATAAACAATCTCACACACAGTACACACACACACACACACACACACACACACACTGCACACACTCCGCCCGTCGAGCTTGCAGTACTCACATCACACACACACACACACTGCACACACTCCGCCCGTCGAGCTTGCAGTACTCACCCTGCCCACCGGGGACCCACTTTATGCCAATCCACCACACGAGGAACATGGTGCAGTGGTGGTAGACGTGGAGGAAGCTGACCTGGTTGAACTTCTTCCTCAGGATGAAGAAGGCCGTGTCCAGATACTCCACCCCCTTGGAGATGTAGTACCACCAGAGGGCCGACGCTATCTGAGAACCAGAGCACACCGCGACACAACACTATTAGATTGAATTCTTGAATTCACCTGACGAGAGGTGCTGCTACACCTGAAACCTCCTCACATTTGACAGTCATTGGGAATGATTAGATGGAGCCGAGATGTTGGGCTTCGGGGGGAACTAAAGTGTAATTATTGAGTCGTCTCTGATGTGTTGGCTAAGTTGTTTCTCACTCATCAGCCTTGGCTTAATCTCCGTCGCCGGGTTTGCTCTCGCGTCCCCTCAAGGGCTAATTCTGCGAAACTAGACACAATCTTCACACTCTCGGCGATATCGTACGTAAGTGCGGTGTCAAGGTTTTACTGTAATTATTTATCTCTTTTGCAAATGATACACCATGATGTGGGATGGCTTTCTCAGTCCTATCTAGCTAACAGCCCTCGGTGTTTCCTCTTTTTCTAAATTGTGCTTGAAAATGAGTTGATAAAGGGGTTTTTAGTAAGAAAATCTCCAAATGTACTGTATGTTATGGGGTTTTAAACATAAAGCCCTGATGTAAACCAACAGGGAAATGGCCCGCCACGGTATCCCATCACCTATCCTGCAGAGTCAGTGGGTGGAGATTATGGGCGGAGCATGAAAGTGGGAAGATGACTAACCCCACCCCTCAGGTTCAAAGGCCACACCCATATGAACACGGCTGACCTACAATATTCTGAATTCCTGTTCATTTAAAGGATAACTGGGGTTTTGTTTTTTTCCACCTGGACACTATTTCCAAAAAATGTTGGGTCTAAGTGAGTTACGCAGTAATTTGCAAGAATTTTTTTTAATTGAATGAACGAATTAACGCAGAGAATGCTTCAGCTGTCAGCCACAAAACATTTGCATTGTCACTCTTTGGGGCAATCACGGCCTGTCCGTGTACGTGTACATCCTAAGAGTACAAGTGCTTGTTTTTGCCACTGACAGACTCAGCTTGTTATTAAAAGTGTCTGACAAGATTTTGGAAAGGATCCCTACAGGGAAACTTTGTCTTTACCTTTTGCTTTATCTGGTGTGTTTGTGATTGTATTTAATCATTTTATCTCGATTAAGGGCAAGAAGACGGGTAGGAAGAGGACAGTGAGTTCTCTCTCTCACGTGACTGAGCGTCGGGGAGAGGAGTGCCGGGGCGATAGTTGGTTGTGTTGGCTCACGAAGTGTAGCTTAGTGTTAAGTTAACAAACTGAGATGTGTTTTGATTGTGAATCGCTCTTTTTTGGTATTTTCTGGAGTTGTACATGACCATGAGCGGAATAAATAAAAATGAAATGAAATGAAATGAAAAGTCATGGGTGAATATTTGTGTCGATGAGGCTTTGCGAGATATCAGAGCGAGACTTCTCCTTCTCCTTGAGACGCGATAACCAACAGCCCGGATCAAGCGAAAGATAAAGCTAAAGTGTTATTTCTCTGTATGGATCGTCTCCATAATGTCACGACACTAACACTGAGCCTGTCGGTGGCACAAACAAGCCCTGTTGGAGGACACACATTACATTGACCGAATGGTTTACATGACGCTGCACCTCAACACTGGACCAAATTCAAAAATGGCCGTCCACATTAGTCACACAGTGATGGTAAAAAAGGGTCCAGGTTGAAATTAAGTTCTGCTTTTTAGTTTTTGGGATTTTTACACACACACACACACACACACACACACACACACGCACGCACGCACACACACACGCACACACACACACACACACAACACCAACACACTGCATAATTAGGATTAAAGCATGGTTCCCACTGGAGGTTTAAGGAACGACAGAAAGCCGCCCTATTCCTTGTTGCCGTTTAATTTGACTGTTAAATGTTAGTTACATGTCATTAATGAACTGGCATCTTGCTGAAAGAGCAAGCCTTAGTTATGGTAGACCGTATGGACGTTGAGGGTTCGAACCGACAACCGTTCAGCTGGGAGTCCAACACCCTAACCTTGACTCGACGAATCCTGTCTCCCTTCCATGGACGTATACTAGACGTACATGCAGTGTGTGTGTGTTGTGCGTTGCGCGTTGTCGCGTGTCGCGTGCCGTGCGTTGTGTGTGACGGGTTCGGCACTCACCCTGACTTCGTTGACGTCGTCAGAGTAGTCGACGGGCTGGCAGAGGTAGCTGTAGCCGGCCGCGCTGGAGGCTGTCAGGAGCTGAGGAGGAGGGCGGAGCAGAAGGGCGGACATCAGAACACGGCAAGAGACTACGGAGGGGGACCCGAGGGGGCACATACAGTAACCCCCCGATCGGGATTGGCCGCTCCGAGGGCCAACCGTACGTTTGCGATTGATACGCTGATTCGGTTCATTGATTAGGGCCTCTCGATTATCGCCTGCAATATTTGTTGTTTCTCTCTTCGTGATCGATATCAGCGACCGTGCTGCAGTCTCAGAGCGGACCAAGTGTTACTGTGGTCTGGTGCTAAATGTGTCCCGTTGTCACATGGGTCACAGAATAGAAGATTATATTCAATCAATGGTTGAATATTAATAGCTCTTTGTATATACAGTATATATATCTATGTATATGTAATTCATCTATTTCAAACCATCCTGGTTTCTCTGCACATCGGTCTGGCCTCAATGTTGTTGAAAGCCTTTTTTAAAAAAAATACAAATGATCGGACCAATCAAAGTTTTTGATTTAATTCCAAGCGGATTCCCCAACAGAGCGTTGCTGTGATTGGCTGAGTTGACGTAAGGGCGCGGCCATATTGATGGAAACCAATCATTGCACGGCCAAGACCAGACCGACGCAAACGCAAACACAAACATCTAGACGGTGTCCCACAAGGCTCATGTTGAGTACCCCGCCCCTCTGAAAAATGCCCGTTCGTACCTCTTTGGCGATATACATGTTGAGGAGCACCATACTGAAGTTGTAGACTATGAGGGTCTTCTTGAGTGTGAACGGCTGCCGGTCCTTCATGTATCGAGGCCCCGCCCACAGGAAGAGCAGGTACAGGCAGCTGATGGCCAGGGTGGGGAGGGGAGATGACATCATCGGCCATTTCTCTACCCGATTGTCTGTTGGCGGAGAGACGAGGGGTCACAACAGGTCAACATGTGTCAGAGAGTGTCGTGTTTATAGGATTTCAAGTACAATGTCATATACTGACAACAATGCATTAGGTACTCATACACACAGTATGTTCAAGGCATTGCAGATGAAATAAGATAATAACAATAAAGTATAAAGTAGCATTGGAAAAAAAAACCAGGCCAGCCATGTTCATTTCACAGAATCAAAAAACATGACAGGTTATATGATGGTGGATGTTTACAAGCAAAGTTGGCATATTTACCGGCTATAGTAAGGCTCCATTTGTAGAATTCTACAGAGTCATTCATAAAATGTGCCACAGCCTCCATCTTGGTTACACACTGCAGAGAGAATGAAAGAGAAAAAGATAAGGAGAGAGAGAGAGAGAGAGAGAGAGAGAGAGAGAGAGAGAGAGATAGAAGAGGAGAGAGAGAACAAAAAAGAGAGAGAAGAGAGAGAGGAGAGAAGAGAGAAGAAAAAAGACAGAGAGAGAGAGAGAGAGAGAGGGGTGAGGAGGGGGTTAAAGTCAATTATCAAAAGATGGACAGAGTTTTTCCGCTGGTGAGTAGCTGGTGTGTGTCTTGTTCTGAATGGGACAGTGTGTATGCCAGCAACGATCCTGGAATTACTACGAACAGGGAACCTCCTCCTCCTCCTACTATGCAATCATCATCATCATCATCATCATCATCCATCATCGTCATCATCGCACACTTTACCGTGGCTGTTCCTCAAAACTCTTCCCTGAAAGGGGGCATGGTCACGTGTAGGACCACCGTTAGAATTAGCCTGCTGAGGAGGAACACGCCCAGATTTCTGCTGTTTCTGCTGACACGCTTTCGTCTCGTCATGGCGGAAGGCGGTCCCTGTAAACCTACGACCTACCAACCAACTGGAGACACGCGTAGGTAATAGCGACACACATCATTGCAAAGTGAAAACTATAAACGGTAACTCTAAACGGTCATCTGTCTTGTGGCGCGGTGGTTAATGCACGTCGTCTCGTGCGGAACATAAAGAAAGGACCGACGGAGGATGGAGGATGTGGAGTAATGTGATTAGTCGCTCTGTAATTAACATCTACTGGATTGAGTGAATGCAGAGAGAGAGAGAGGGGGAGAGAGAGTAAGAGGAGAGGGAGAGAGGAGAGAGAGAGGAGGGGGGGGGGGGGGGGGAGGAGAGAGAGAGAGAGGGGGAGAGAGAGAGAGAGAAAGAGGGAAGGGGGGAGAGGAGAAGAGAGGGAGAGAGAGAGAGAGCAGAGAGAGGGGGAGAGAGAGAGGAGGGGGGGGGAGGAGGGAGGGAGAGAGAGAGAGAAGGGAGGGAGGGGAGAGAGAGAAGAGGGGAGGGAGAGAGAGAAGAGGGAGGAGGGGGGAGAGAGAGAGGGGGGGGGAGAGGGAGAGGAGGGAGAGGGAGGAGAGAGAGAGAGAGAGAGAGAGAGTGGTGGAGGGAAGGAGGGAGGGGGGGAGAGGGGGGAGGGGCGACCTAGTTGTATGTTGAAGTTAAGCTTAATTAGGCGAGGTCATTATCCCTGATTCTTTAGTTCCTTCCTCGGTCTGGGTCCAGATGAACACTCCAAATTAAATCCATGATGTTTCACATTAATCCCATACAAAAAGTACGCTAAAGAGTTTGTACGTAAGTTCTCCTTCTCTGTCAAT
>PIJE02000216.1:369672-377172 GCA_002895965.2 Coryphaenoides rupestris | reverse complement strand
AATAGCGATACTAATTATCTTATCTGTGCCACACTTATACAACCGTTGTTATACAGTGCGAAGTACAGAATAAAACATAGATTGGATACAATAGTGATTATATTGATATATTTACGTGTATGTGTAAACCTGTCCTTCATCCACCAACCCACCCACCCATCAATAACATGATGCTGAAAATGAAGTTAAGTGACTTTTTGTGGTTAATTTCATGTTTTTTTTGCTCAGTTTTATGCTCCCCACTGCCCCCTCAGGGCAAAGTCACCATTGCTTCTTGGTTTATGGCTGACTTAGTGTAGAACTCCTGGGAACATTCTAGACAGGACATATTTATATATATATTTGTAGCTGCAAAGAAGATACCAGGGCTTTTTATTATTACCAGTTGCAAAGATTTGGCTGTTTGAACTTGTTTTTGTTTCCAGGCGAATATGGGTGTACCATTCTTTTCTGGTCTGCCGCAATTTGCCTGAAATCCATAAATAAAGGTTGGGTTTCTGCAGGAAACACTGGGAACTGGATCATTTAGTGAGAGAGAGAGAGCATGAGAGAGCATGAGAGAAAGAGAGAGAGAGAGAGAGAGAGAGAGAGAGAGAGAGAGATGTGTTGTGTGCTGTTTTAGACTTGTGTGTGTGTGTGTGTGTGTGTGTGTGTGTGTGTGTGTGTGTGTGTGTGCTGAGCAGTGCTGCTCGTGTGTGCGTCACGGCCTCCCTCCGTGATGTGGTGTTCGGTCTCAGCTTGAGGTTGCTTTTATTATCACCCGTAAAACACAGAATTTGAAGTCAACTCACTCAAGTGAAGTGAAGGCGTAAACACACACACACACACACACACACACACACACACACACACACACACACACACACACACGCACACACATACAGGGACTTGACTTGTCCTCATTTGGCCTATATGCGTGGAGAGCGCCATTTTTAGTGGCCCCAATAAAGTGTCCACATGTAGAAACTGTCCCGGCTAACAGCTGATGTCAGAGAGCAGCTAGCGGCCCTGAGTCACGGTCTGGGTTCATATGGCTGCTGTGTGATTGTTGTACGTGTTCACCGCCGGCCCCCTCCCTACTATTCAGGATTTACTTTGTTATGTTCCGGCTGCTTCTATTGAGTGTGTTCTCTCTCGCTCTCTCTAAGCGCTCTCTCTCTCTCTCTCTCTCTCTCTCTCGCTCTCTCTCTGTTCACACCATTTGTTCTAGACTTCTCACGTTGTGTTTGTTGTCCTTGTGTTGTTGTTGTTCCTCGCGTGAAGCACGTTGCACCGTATACCGTTTTGCACAAAAAGCACAGGATGAACAGCACTGGATCGATTTGATCGATATATTGATCCATTCTGTGCCTTTCGCATTTCGTCATTTTGGAGATTCAAGATTCAAGATTCAAGACGTTTATTCATCACATACACAGACAGGACATGCAGTGAAACAAAAAGTGGCGATGCTCAGCGGAATGTGCAAAAGAACAATGCAAACAACACACATTGGAGAGATTAGAATCTGAATATTTACAATATTTACAGTAAAAAAGACCAGCAGGAATGAGAAGTCTTTTATATATAAAAGGCAGAATAAAAATGTCAAAAATATTACGAAATATAGAATAAAGTGAGTACAGACCAGCGTGACCTCCAGCATGCACTGGGGCGGTTTGCAGCCGAGTGTGAAGCCGTCGAGATGAGAGTCAGCACCTCCAAGTCTGAGACCATGGCTCTCTGCAGAGAACTCATTCCCAACCTGTCCAGGTTGGGAATGAGTTACTGCCTCATGTGAAGGAGTTCAAGTATCTCGGGGTCTTGTTCACGAGTGAGGGCAAAATGGAGCGGGAGATGGACAGACGGATTGGTGCAGCGTCTGCAGTGATGCGGGCGCTGTACCGGTCCGTTGTGGTGAAGAGGGAGCTGAGCCGGAAGGCGAAGCTTTCGATTTACTGGTCCATCTACGTTCCAACCCTCACCTATGGTCACGAGCTTTGGGTAGTGACCGAAAGAATGAGATCGCGGATACAAGCGGCCGAAATGAGTTTCCTCCGCAGGGTGGCTGGGCTCAGCCTTAGAGATAGGGTGAGGAGCTCAGACATCCGGAGGGAGCTCGGAGTAGAGCCGCTGCTCCTCCGCATCGAAAGGAGTCAGCTGAGGTTATGTCGTGTAACTATGTGAGTGCACTGGGGGGGGGGGGGGGGGGGGGGCTGGTGAGGGGAGGGTGCCCTGGTGAGGTCAGAGTTCACAGTCCTGATGACCTGCGGAAAGAAGCTCCATTTTGCAGACCGCAGCAGCTGGAACAGTTCACCCCTCGTCTCCCCTCGCTAACGGGCGACAGCACATTTCAACAGAGGGTTTAATTTCACCCAGACATCTACTGTCCTTCACTCACTGACTGTTGATGTGGGTTACAAGATATATAGCGTTAATCTGCAAGATTTGTGCATTTGTTGTGATTGACTGGTGGTTTAAACAAAATACACTAAAATGACTGTAGTAGTACCACACACACACACACACACACACACAGGGGTGTGCACACACACACACACACACACACACGCACGCACCCACGCACACACACATGCATGTGCACACGCACACACACACACGCACAACACACACATGCACGCACACACGCACACACACACACACACACACACATGCCCATGCATGCTCTCACCCATCAACCAGGAGGTTCTCATTAGAAAATATTTGTACTGATAGCTGTTTACTTCACTTAGTGTAACACAATACACGAGTAGAAATGCCTGAGCTCACGCTAGAGTTAGCAAAATCATAGACACGGCCCTCTGTGTGCCCAGACGCCAGAAGCCGTCGATTAAAACTTCTCGATTTTCTCCAGCTTACAGAGCCATGCCGTGCCAGAAGCGTTTGCCTTACCTCGCCTCCTCTGTACCGGGGGGACCGCGACTTGTGGGAGAAAAAAAACCCAATCATCAAGCAAACTTCATAACTAAGCTCATAGGGATTTTTGCCCGAGTTCTGTCCAGTTATGACAAACAGTCAAACGGCAACAACAAGAACAAGAGGAAGACTTGACTTGACTCGACGTCATCGTCCTTGCAAATCAACCACACGTGTTGGCCTTGTTAGAATAATGGACTAATGAATAATAATTTGCTGATTTAAAAAAATTGCACGTGAACAGATATTAGACAAGGAATTGCCTGATGGTCGTTTCCCGGAGATAAACCAACGCTTAGCTGCTGAGCTGTAATTTAGAAATAGAGAGCTTGTATATTTTCCATGGAAAGGAAACATCGCAAACAAGCCCAACCTGCTTAGCCTATGAGCCCGTTACGGAACACGGTAAAACATGGAAGCGCTTTATAAATAGACTTACTGACTTACTTTCGTTGGCTTTGGAAGATTTTCTGTTCTGTGGAAAATATTGAAACCAAATAAACAAAGGGAAGGGTAAATAAATACATCTTCTTTTGTTTATTCTGCTTCTCCACCTTTCTCGTCTGTGCTCCAGGTTAAATGACGCGGCTGTAAATACATTTAAGGGAATGATTATGTTTACTCGTTAGGTTGTCTGTCTGTATTTTATGCAAAATGAATTGTTGGACAACAAAACGTGTGCTTTATAGTGAAGCCCTTGTTTCAGCTCCAACTCGGTGGAATGTTCTAGGAAGGAGCTTGAGGTATTCTCCCCCCCCCCACCCCCCCGCCCCCCCTTCAGTGATTATGAGCATTATAATACATAATAAGCCAAGTCCTATATGATATTATACTATAAACGTCCGAGAAGCCTAACCCTCTTGGACGCAGCTGTTACGTATGGAGAAGCACAACCTCCGACTTGAGATGTGGTCGTCGACCACATTAACAATTTTCTGGCTGAGGTCATTTCCTGTGATTTACTGTCACTGACTTGATACCATTTCCTCCGCCGAGGTCACGTGATTTACCATCTGCTATGGAGGTGCCTCTTGCGGAGGTCCGCCATATTATATCTGCAGACACGGGCGGTTCGTACTCTGCCGGCGTCAGAGTGAAGAGGAGCAGAGTAGAACTTTTCCAAAACGGTTGGACTGGCAAACATTCGATATTAAAACCAGTCCTCGCAAACCGAGGGAACCCAACTGTTGTCGGCCCTGCGGTGCGGCACTGGGAGACGGGGGTATATATATATATATATATATATATATATATATATATAAATATATAGACGCAGGAGGGCCGGCCACAGCCACAAGCCACACTGCCACAGCGATGGCCGCGGCGGCTGCCTAATCCGCTGTTCCGCGGCAGCACAAAGCTCCTCAGAGCTGTCGCGTTCCGTTAGCGCTAATCTGTGCCGGATACCCACTGCCGGAGAGCCTGTCCCTGCAGAGCGGAGCAGAGAGACCTGCAGACAATGCACTCTCACTGAACGCTATGTGGAGGTTGCTGTTGTCGTCGCTGTTCTCGTTATGGTCATGCGTACAGCACAGAGTAGTTGTCGCAAATACTTACTGGGTGAGGCTGCCCCACCTGTGGTGCAGCAAATAGTCAACAATCAATAATAATCAATAATCAATGCATAATCAATGCACCACAGGATAAACCAGCCATCACCACACACAAACACACACACACACACACACACACACACACACACTCGGGGCGATGCCGCCCGCGCCGACGTCTCGGCAACACTCCAATACACTGTTTAGATAATAACACCGGCCCTACCTGTCTTCTGTGTCACATCACACACACACACACACACACACACACACACACACACACACACAAACACACCCAATGAAGTGAGTTGGTTGTCATCCAATCACAGCGGCTGCCTGTATGCTCTCGCTAGCTTCCCCTCCCAATGGGCTTCACCTCCCGGTGCCTCCTCCTCACCTCCTCATGGATCAGACGGCAGGAGACATGCCTCCTCCTCCCCCTAATGTGTGTACAATCGTGTGTACAATCGTGTGTACAAACCCAAATGAAGTGTTAAAGCCCAACGGGGACGTGCACGTGAGGTGCGGCACACATGTGTGTATGAGAGAGAGAGAGCGAGAGAGAGCGAGAGAGAGAGAGCGATAGAGAGAGAGAGAAAGAGAGAGAGAGAGAGACAGAGAGAGAGAGAGAGACAGAGACAGACAGAGACAGACAGAGACAGACAGAGACAGACAGAGAGAGACAGAGACAGAGACAGAGAGAGACAGAGACAGAGACAGAGACAGAGACAGAGACAGAGACAGAGACAGACAGAGACAGAGACAGAGAGAGAGAGAGAGAGACAGAGAGAGACAGAGACAGAGACAGAGACAGAGAGACAGAGACAGAGAGACAGAGACAGAGACAGAGAGACAGAGACAGAGACAGAGACAGAGACAGAGACAGAGACAGAGACAGAGACAGAGAGAGACAGAGACAGAGACAGAGAGAGACAGAGAGAGACAGAGACAGAAAGAGACAGAGAGAGACAGAGACAGAGACAGAGACAGAGAAAGCTAACAGAAAGCAACAGGGAACGGTAAGTGTTCTTTGCGTAGGCCTATGTGTATAAACTAGTATCACAGCATAATAATAACAACAAGATACACGGTATATAAACATAAATAATATATATACACGATATCACATCACCCTGGTTCTTGTGTCACTACACTGGCTTCTGTTTGAATGTAGGATTACATTCAAAATCCTCTTCCTCCTCACCTATAAGGCGTTAAATGGTCTTGCTCCGGAGGAGAATTGGTGGACTAGTAAAGCCTTATACCTTTGTTAGGGCCCTCAGGTCCTCTGGGCAACGCCTGCTAGTAAAATGTCATATTTTGCTCTTTCATCTTTTGTAAAGGACTTTGTAACCGAGGGGGTTTTGAAAGTTGCGATATAAATAGAAACGTACTTTACTGACTCACATGGGACAAGTTTATCGTCTGTACTTTGTGAGTACATCTGCGTGCATGGGTGTGTGATATGAGATAAACCGCCAAAGAAACCCGGGGACGTAAGAAAGTCATTGGCCAGCGCATTCCAAAGATTCAACAATCATATCTGTGTGCTAGTTGATTGTTAACCGCGTAATATCGCCATATCATACGTGCATTCATATACATATTGTGTCTTCATGGGAGTTGTCCGTTTGATTGCGCGTATCGCGAGGAGAAGCTACAAGGACTTTTGTTTATCCATCATTGGGTCGCTGATTTGCATGCGGGGGTCATTCATCGTTTCATAAGTCATTCATGAGTCATTCATCGTAAGCCATAGTTGTTTGAAGGTACATTTTTTGCGTGGCGACATTTGTGACGGAGGTTACGGCCCCTTTTTATATGAATGGGCTAACTGAGTCACAGTCATGAGGCCCGACCGCTTTGCCATTACGGGCACGTCGGCGTGACGGACAGACGGGCCGGGGGGTTAAAGGCGACGCGTGAGGGATTACGGAGACGGCGAGCTGCGGAAGTCGTAACGCGAGGTCGTTTTTTTCTGCCCTCGAAACGGGGGGGGGGGGGTCACGCCGCGGGAACCAAAAATAAGCACGCGAACCACAACTTTATGTTGAGCGTACGGTTCTGCGGAACAACACGACTCCAGCCTGCATGGCGTCCTGCAATAAATCGTACTGGTGTCTCTGTGTGCGTGCGTGTGTGTGTGTGTGTGTGTGCGTGTGTGTGTGCTACGGTAGAAAACATGCAGCCACACTGAAAAATTACAGTCTGTTTTACATTTATTTCGGTAAGACAACAGGGCCTTGGCGCCGAATACTGCCATTTGCCAAGCTTTTTTCTTACTTCTTTTCTTACTTTTTTTTCCCTCCTTTTTTCGTTCCCCCCGCTGTAATTATTTTGTCCTGTTCCCGGTGACGTATTTACAGAGGACTGCCAGGGTGTTTGAGGAACTGCTAAACTGTTGGTTGAATATTTACTGATTGGAGCGCATAGCTTTCCACCACGCTAACCCAAGTTGCCAGGATGCTGTCTGGATTCGAAAACCTCTGTAAATTACGTTTTTTTTGTCTCCGTGAAAACAAATGACACGATGGTGTATGAACAATGCCGTGTGTGTGTGTGTGTGTGTGTGTGTGTGTGTGTGTATTTTATAGATGAACGTATCGAAGAGGGCCGTGCATTAATTATCCTTGGCGGGAGAGGATAATGTATGATTTATACAAGCGTCGCAAATCGTTTCTTTACAAATCTGTCCAAAAAACAGATAATGATAGACCCAAATTCAAAGCATGTAATTTAAAAACACTCATTTGAACCGTACCATGTGGATTTTATTTTTTTCTCCATTCTAATTGATGCTTTCAAAGACCAGCAAACCAAAATCCTCTGTTATGGATGGCCATTATGTGGGGACGGTTTGGTGGATCCTCCTCCATGCCACCATCAGCGTTCCCTCGCCCCCCGAGATTAAAGAACAACATAATTAACAGGTACACATCTTTATATGTTTTTAAAAAGAGCCCCACCATGCTACGTCAGCGGCGGTCTCTGGCGGTCTCCAACGCCGGTAAGGCCCCGGGCAGACGCAATATCA
>PIJE02000216.1:359672-364672 GCA_002895965.2 Coryphaenoides rupestris | reverse complement strand
CTCGCGTTACGACTTCCGCAGCTCGCCGTCTCCGTAATCCCTCGCGCGTCGCTTTAAACCCCCCGGCCCCGTCTGTCCGTCACGCCGACGTGCCCGTTGCTAAAGCGGTTGGCCCCATGACTGTGACTCAGTTAGCCCATTCATATAAAAAGGGGCCGTAACCTCCGTCACAAATGTTGCCGCGCAAAAAATGTACCTTCAAACAACTATGGCTTACGATGAATGACTCATGAATGACTTATGAAACGATGAATGACCCCCGCATGCAAATCAGCGACCCAATGATGGATAAACAAAAGTCCTTGTAGCTTCTCCTCGCGATACGCGCAATCAAACGGACAACTCCCATGAAGACACAATATGTACATGAATGCACGTATGATATGGCGATATTACGCGGTTAACAATCAACTAGCACACAGATATGATTGTTGAATCTTTGGAATGCGCTGGCCAATGACTTTCTCACGTCCCCGGGTTTCTTTGGGCGGTTTATCTCATATCACACACCCATGCACGCAGATGTACTCACAAAGTGCAGACGATAAACTTGTCCCATGTGAGTCAGTAAAGTACGTCTATCTCATGAGATCCCAGCTGAGGTGTGCTGCGTGTTGTGTGCGTGTGTGTGTGTCGTGCGTGTGTGTGTGTGTGTGTGGTGTGTGTGTGTGTGTGCTGTGTGTGTGTGGTGTGTGTGTGTGTGTCTCGGTGTGTGTGTGCTGTGTGTGTGTGTGTGTGGGGTTGGTCTGGTGTGTGTGTGTGGTGTGTGTGTGTGTGTGTGTGTGTGTGTGTGTGTGTTGTGTGTGTGTGTGTGTGTGTGTGTGTGTGTGTGTGTGTGTGTGGTGTGTGTGTGTGTGTGTGTGTGTGTGTGTGTGTGTGTGTGTGTGTATGTGTGTGTACATATGTGTGTGTGTGTGTGTGTGTGTGTGTGTGTGTGTGTGTGTGTGTGTGTGTGTGTGTGTGTGTGTGTGTGTGTGTGCGTGTGTGTGTGTGTGTGTGTGTGTGTGTGTGTGTGTGTGTGTGTGTGTGTGTGTGTGTGTGTGTGTGTGTGTGTGTGTGTTTGTCTGAATGAGGAATTTAAATAAAAAATAAATCTTTGAGGTCATTGAGCAAACAAATCCAACTTTAACAAGGCTAATCTTTTAAAGGTCCTGAACTAAACTCCTAATTAACTCTTTTGAAGTCTTCTGTGTAAAAGCTAGATCATATAAAACCCTCATGTTGTGTCTTTTCACACATTTGCCCTCTGCTTGACCGATCTCAGTGATCAGACACACTGAGCCCCACATGTGGATCAATGCGTAAGCCAGACAGCCTTCCACCCGACCCCCCCCCCCCCCCCCCCCACTGCCTCTCCCAGTCAACAAAGATGGATCCCACAAAGCGTCCACTCCGAGAGTGAAGTGAAGGAAACTTAGAACTCCTGCCTTCCCTTTGCGCCCCCTTTGCCTCCTTCCCTACGTTCGGAGGAGGGCAAAGGCGCCGCTCCACTCGAGGTAGTGAGCGCTGCAGGAATATACAAACGCTTGACGCGGCGAATAAACAAGCCGAACGGAGACATTCCCACGGATTCAGCATTTTGTTGACGCATTGCTAAGATACTCGAGAGCGCGGAACGCGGAATATACAAAAGGGGGGGGGGGGGATTTTGCTGTGTTTGTGGGATCGTTTCTCGTGTCCTGATAGACGGAACAAGCGTGGAAGAGAGACACTTTGATGTTTTAACGGAGGCCTGCCTGCCTGAGCTGCGTTCTTCCCAGTGAAGTGATTCTTTCTTTCTTTCTTTCTTTCTTTCTTTCTTTCTTTCTTTCATCACGAGCCGGCTTATCCGGTTAGACAGTCCGGTGGCGCGCCGCCTGGTCGAGAATATTTTCCGTTTATATATATAAATCGGAGAGAGTCGATTCCAGGTATTTCTCCGCTCCAGGATGCCGCTCGTGGCTCGCCAGAATCCATCCCTTATGTTTGTGGGGGATTTTTATTCAGCAGGTTTTTTTTCGCCAGCCTCAAGTGAGCGCACGCTATATAAGGGGGTGGTGGGAAAACTTTTTCTTGACTTTTGTTCCTGTTCATATACCCGCAGTTGTTTAATGGAACTGCACACCTCCCGCTCGGTCGCTCGCTTGCAACTCTCCGTGTCGTTCTATTCTGTTCCATTCTATTCTACTCTACTCTACTTCGACAGTGTTTGTGAGATTCAGCGGCAAAACTGTCCATGTTGCATTTTTCCAAGAAACGTTGACCAATAGTCGAAATTACAAAACGAATGCGAATGCCAACAGTGTGTGGGGGGTGGGAGGGGTGGGGGGGGGGGGTTTGGACATCTTGGTTCCTTTGTTTTGCAAGCAGGCGTTTGATTGTGTGCGCCTCTGGTCTCAATCAGCAGCTGAGATCCCACACAGTCCATCACAATCATCTCAAAACGTGGCATTTTTTCAAGTCTGTGTCACGCTCAAGTGTTCGGAGGCCGCGCGGCGCGTTAACATCCGATAAGCGCACGACCCTGGCGCTCCTAGAGCTCACAACAAAGCGCCCGAAGGCCACGTGGAAAAAGCCACCGAGACGCAATGCGTCGGTGCGTCGGTTTCCTCTGCGTCTCCGCGTTAAAAGTCGGGTTCCTCGCGTGCGGTGCTATTGACACCCGACGAGGGGAAAAATCCCTCTGGCCTGTCAGAGCCTGGAAAGCCCGTCTTCTGCGCTTTTATTTTGGATGAAATACTGCCCTGTCAACTTCCAGAGGTCAGGCCGCCCTTTCCAAACTTCCTCTTTTTTGGAGGGAAGATCTGAGTTAGGAAACTCCTGTCAGAGACAGAACCTTCTGTGTGTGTCTGTCTGTCTGTCTGTCTGTCTGCGTGTGCGTGTGTGTCTGTGTGCATTTGTTAAGTCTGTCTGTGTGTGCGCTGTGTGTCTGTGTGCATGTCCACGCGTGTGTGTGTGCATACGTCCATATGATTTGCGTGTGCAAGTTGTGTTGACAATGTTCATGAGGCTATATGTTACCAAAAAAACGTGTGCCGAACGCATCGGCGAAGACGTCTCTCTGAGCGGGCGAGGCACGGCACAGCAGACGGGTGGATCTTCGGAGGGGCGCAGACAGAGAGCGGGTTGGCAGAGTGATCGACCTCACTGCCGTCATCTGCCTCACATTATCGGTGTTATGAGTTTATTGTTGAGGAATGAAACAAACGTGTCACGGTCATTTCCCTGAACCATCAGAAACCCCGCGGGGGGAATGAGTAAGATATTCCCCGCTCGGCTGCGTCCGTGAGAGCGAGTTAGTGACTTGGAGATAATGAGGACTTGCAGGGGAACACAATTGATTAGATTAGTGGCGCCGACACGCGTGTTGAATGGTGCGTGTTGAATGGTGCGCCCCTAGCGGTGCTTTGAGGAACTGCACCTTGGGGCCACTTGGGGAAATTGTCATAGAATGTGTTTTCTGAAAATGTCTTTTTGTTGCTTTAATATTGGTGATGAACAGTTATATATTAACACATTTAGTTGAATTTGAATACCAGCAGCCGTTTAATGTTCACACCAAATAAAACAGCAGTGCATACATAATTTATAATCCTTGTTATTGACTCCTCAGAAAGCTTCTGTGTGGGTGAAAGGGATACAATACTATATCTAGATAAGATAGGATGAATCTCTGCCAAATGCCCTAGATGGAAATCCCGAAGGAAATTCTTGTGCCAGAAGTTGCTCAAAAATCACAACGTAAGAACTACAATAGAAACGTTTGCATTGAAAAGTAATATTGCCAACTTTTCTGTTGTAGTTTACTCAATGTGTCTTACTTACTTTTATTTTTATTCTGTTATCTTGGAGGCGTTTTAGGCGTTAAAGAGGGCAGGTTTAATAACCCACCAATAAGCAAGCACATCAAATTGCTGAATATGGATTTCCCATAAAACAAAGTTCAAAGTTCAGGTTTTTGTAGCACCGTGTAGGTCTGCTTTGAGACCTCCAGGGGACAACAGGTCAGAGATAGAAAAGATTTAAGATTGAAGTATTCAACACTTCACCATTCAACACATAAAAGTTTCATGGTGTACATTTACAGTCTTATCCTACAGCACATTTCTCTCTGTGGGTCTGTGTGTCTTCTCACCCAAGATTACCTTTGTCCTCTCTGTCAACCTCTCTCTCTCGCTCTCTCACTCTCGTTCTTTCTCTCGCTCTCTCTCTGCATTCCCCCTCAATGTCTCTCTCTCTCGATTCTCTCTCTCCCCAGCCGTCTGCACCCCAGCTGCGCTCAGATGGCTGTGGAAGAGAACATCATGGATTTTTATGGGAACACAGCGCACAGTGCACATGGAGTGCACACTTATGTACGCACACACACACACACACACACACAGACACACACACACACATAGACACACATAGACTCACATATAGACACACACCACAACACACACACACACACACAACACACACACACACATAGACACACACGTGCACAAACATAATCTACACACTTATGTAAGCGCACACATACATAGACACACACATACACACCCACACACACACACACACACACACTCACGCATGCGCACACACCCGCACAAACATGTACACACTTATGTACGTGCACTCACACACACACACACATACACACACATGCTTGCACACTCACACACACAGACACAGACTCACAGCAGGGATCCAAGTCTCCGCTGCCCAAGTCTTAATATTTAGCTTGTTGTCACGTCTCCACGACTGACTTTATCGTCCGCGGCCCACATCAACGTGAACCACGACCACGCGGACAAATACAGACGGTGGTCTTCAAAGGTCAGGAATGTGGCCGCCTTTCAGCTGTAATCGCATTAGTGTGTTGCGGCTCGTTGCTAATAGGAAAGTCATTTGAGATTTTTCGGTCTGCCCCCTTACAATACAATATAAAACATGTCTTGAGCAAAAACTTCCACAAACTCAGTGGGGGGGGGGGGGGGGTGAGGGGGGGAGGGGGTGAGGCAGAGAACCTTCCAGAA
>PIJE02000216.1:337088-347088 GCA_002895965.2 Coryphaenoides rupestris | reverse complement strand
GCAGACAGGCTAATGTCCTTACTGTGTAGGCTGAGATGCTGTCTATATATAGTGTACACACACTCTCTCTCTCTCTCTTCTCTCTTCTCTCTCACCCCCTCTTAACAAGGGATAACATAGGCCGGGCTTTCTGCTCTCTCACTCTCTCTCTCTCTCTTTCTCTCTCTCTTGCTCACACTCTCCCCCCTCCCCCCCCTTTCGATCACTCTCTCTCACTTACTCACACTCTCGCTCCTCTCACTCTTTCTCTCTCAGTCTTCTAAGTCTCTCTTCCTTTCCCCTTACCACTTTCCTCTCTCTCTCTCTCTCTCTCTCTCTCTCTCTCTCTCTCTTCTCTCTCTCTCTCTCTCTCTCTCTCGTTCTCATTCACTCTCTGTCTCTCCCGGCCTCCAGCATAAGAAGTGATAATCGACAACATCAACCACACAGAAAGAAAAGTCAACCAATACAAATGTAAGAAGTGAAAGATCGACATTCAGAGTGTCAGAGAAGGCAGCAAGAGAGGTGAGAGAGAGTCAGAGAGAGAGAGAGAGAAGAGAGAGAGGCGAGCGGGAGAGAAAGAGAGAGAGAGAGGAGAGTGAGAGAGAGGAGAAAGAGAGGCGAGAGAGGGAGGGAGAGAGAGGCGTGGATAAGGGGAGAGGGAACCCGAGAGAGAGAGAGAGAGAGAGAAGAATGGAGGCGGTGAACGTGACATCTGGACGTCCCCTGGTTGTCTTGGCACCCGAGGGACACGGAGCGTTGAGCCAGTCCACTCTGTGGCTGCCAGCGTGTGCTTCTGGGGGAACAAGGCTCGGCCGGTAGCGGGGTCCTTCCACCTGCCAAGCCTTGCGAAAAGTTTGAAAGCCGACCGACTGCTAGTCGTCACTCGTGGTTCACGGAAAGACTCCCACAATGCACTTCACTTTTTTTTTTCCTTTTGCACTTTGATCGCCGTGCCGTCGAGCGTCGGCGTTAATGCCGTTGTGCCGTTTTGTGTTGTTCTGTGTTTGTTTGTGTCTTGTTATTTTACCCTTGACCCCCCCGGTCACCCTCGTGATGTTTCAACTCAAAGTGTTTCAACCGTGGGATAAATAAAATACAAATAAAATGAAAGCCAACTACAGTACCTGGCTGGCTGACAAGAGTCTCGGAGGCACGGAGGAGGCTATAGGGTGCTGTATATAATTTTGTATATACTATAGAATAAAGTTCATAGTTCATGGAATCAAACACTTTTGATTTTCTGACGGAATTGAAGACATGAGAGCATGTTTGGTTATGTTTTTGACATTTTATTATTATTACTCCATTCGTCTTCAGACAATACTCTCCAGTCATAATTAGGTCTCACACGAATGGCATTCAAACTCAAATCAAAAAGTGACATAATCTCTTAAGAGCAACAGAAGAAGGAAAGAAAAAAAAACCCATCCCCAAACACAGCTGATAACACATCAAGTCTCGCACACCAATTGCGTCCACATTCAAACACACACACACACACACACACACACACACACACACACACACACACACGCACGCAGACCCCCAGCACTGGTCATTCACAGCGGTAGTATCATACAAAATCTCACAGCACAAAAAAATACTCTTTTAAGACTCATCAACAACTCTGCACCTTACTGGTCTCACTGCGGCGCGCGGCCATAACACAAACTGTACAAAAATAGAGATCAATAGAAAAATAGGACATCTGACGAAAGAGACGTTTGGTTTCTGAGGAAGTTCTGAATCTCAAATTCCCCCCCGTCTTAGAGAGGTTGCACGCGGGGGCTATTCCACCATTGGTTTCAGATTGTTTTCCCCCCCCATTCCCTGCAATATACCGCAATTATCCTTATCTCTATTTTCACGAATGGACGTTTCTTTCTGGTTTTTTTATCAGACCGAACCCAAGCTGTCTGATCACGCACACACACAGCCAAATTGTCGCCATATCTCAAAGAAAACATGTTAAAAACACGCAAAGAACCCAATGCTTTGTCGGTGTGTTCAACGTTTACCAGGTTAGGTTTTTAAATGTGTATTTTTTGGGGGGGGGGGGGGAGGGGGCTTTTTTTTATCAGCCTATATGACTCTACAAGTTGTATATCCTCACTTCAGGCCTAGCGAGAGCTGACCTACTTAAACATACACTCCCTGCGTGCGTGCGTGTGTGTGTGTGTGTGTGCGTGCGTGTGTGTTGTTGAGTGTGTGTGTGTACACAATGCAACCGCCGCCCCTCCGGCAAACACGCTAGTTAGTAATAGCGGCCGCAGCACCGTGGGCGAAGATACATCCTTCAACTGACACCGTCGACTCTGGCGATGCGTGTCGGGGGAGCTTTGGCAAGCGTCTCACCGCACCACATCCCCTGCTGTTATTTCGGCAACGTTTCGCCTGAAACATGACTCTGTGTCTCCCCGCCCAGCCACTTCTCTCAAAAGTAACTGTGTTGTCACTTCCTTTGTCGGAGTCGTCAACTTCCCTTCGAGCCAGTTTTTTGCGTTGGTCCGGTCCTACTCGACTGCTCGACTTGCAAAAGCCTTCGCCCCCCTTAGTATAAGAGATCTACTACTTTTTTTTTTTTTCCAGAGTTGGACAAAAGCAGGATGCTCAGCGATGCAAAAGTGGCGAACCAAATGAGAACGATGAGATAATGGCCACGCAGCCGTTAAAAAAGTGTTCGGCGTGATCGACCCCTTAAACAGCTCTATAGCAATAACAGAATAACAAAACATCTCTTCCCTTTAGGATTTTTTTTTTTTCTAGGCACTTATTTTTTTCCCCGACAAAAGAAACGTATTTCTGTACAGTGATGAAGCGTGCGTTTGTCCGTGGTCCTTCTCCTACATCGTGATCGGATAAAGATGGCCGACAAACAAAACTTGATAAACAAGAGTCCTGCTGCTGTGGAGGAGGCCCCCCTGGTTCCTCATCTTGCCGTCGCAGCGCCGTCTCACTTCTCCTTTTCGCCTCGGCCAACATTTGGGTGGGTCTCTAGCACGGAACAATCGTGGCGACGTGACGACCGGTGAGCTGGTGTACCTCGGCAGACCTCTTATCTTAAGTTGTCCCCGGTTTTGACCGGAAGTCCTGTCCTGTGAGGGCCGGTGGGGGGCCAAGAAAAAAAGCCTCCTTCTCCACATTGGGAACCCGGACGGACACGCGCGCCACTTCTTCGTTCTCGCCACGAGCCCGTTCCATCCTCCATCCTCTCATTCCTTTCTAACAACATTTAGATCTCTTTCTGTTTGGTTGTTTGTTGGTTCTACCTCGTTTTTCCCAAACCCTCCCTGAACTTCAGAGCATGATGAAAACACGGATCCTCAAGCTCATTCCCTTTCCTCCCATCATCATCATCATCATCATCATCATCATCATCATCATCATCATCACAAACGTCACCCCAGAAAATGTCACAGGGAGTCAACGTCAACGTCACCCCATCAACAGCAGCAGCGGCGACAACAGCAGCAGCAGCAGCAGCAGCAGCGTCGGCAGCGGCGATGGCGGCACAAGCAGCAGAAGGAGCGTTTGGCTTTTAGTTGCAGGGTAGCCAGGTGGCGTGCTGCTGCTGCTGCTGCTGCTGCTGCTGCTGCTGCTGTTGCTGCTGCTGCTGCTGGTACACGTGGTGGTGGTGGTGCGGCGAGGACTGGTAGTGCTGGGAGGGCGAGGGCGCACACGGGTAGACGGGCTGCACCTGCGCCACGTAGTAGTTGCTGAAGTTGCCGTCGGCCACGTAGGGCGCCGGCTGGTAGAAGCAGGTGACGTTGGCGGCGTTGGGTATGGCGTGCTGCTCGGCCAGCACGCGCAGCGCCAGCGAGGAGATGAGGCCCAGCGTCTGCCGCCGCTCGTGGCCCATGAGGCACACGGTGCTCTCCTGCACCACCTCGTACAGCGTGGCCAGGTAGTCGTACTTGCGGTCCTCCAGACCCACAAAGTGGTTCTGCAGGTAGGACTCCAGCTTGCGCCGCTGCTCGCCGATGTCGGAGAAGTCGATGAAGAAGCGCGAGCACATGTAGCGCTGCAGCAGCCGCATCTCGGTGGCGCGCGCCGCGCGGAAGCCGCGCACCAGCAGGTGGCAGTACTTGAGGAGGCCGCCGCCGCGGATCTCCTCGGGGCTGCGCGTGCAGATGAGGCGGCGCCGCAGGTGGTCTAGGGCGGCGGGGAAGTCGCCGTAGACGCTCTCGCCGAGGATGGTGGGGTGGAAGGTGGCGGCCATGGGGTGCTCGGAGCACTCGTAGAAGAGCAGCAGGGAGTCCAGGCGTATCTGGAAGGAGTCCACGCTGAACTCAAACTGCCGCCGCAGCGAGTCCACGAACTTGAGCTCCACGTTCTTGCCGCGGTTGTTGGAGAGCGAGATGAGGCTCCAGCGGTCCGAGTCGTTGCACACCTTCACCATCTTCTGGACATAGGCCTCCTGGGGATCGAACACACACACACACACACACACACACACACACACACATATAGGTTAGGATACGATAACATAAGATAGACTTTATTGTCACAGTGGGAAATTTGCCTTGGACATCACAGTGTCTGCAGTTTTGGGGTCTGGGGCGTTGTTTTGGCCACTGATAAGGGAGAGTGAGTTTTTAAAGCTGCGCACTTGTCTGCCTGCCTCTTTGTCTCTCTGTCTCTCTGTCTGTCTGTCTGTCTGTCTGTCTGCCTGCCTCTTTGTCTGTCTGTCTGTCTGAGTGTCTGTCTGTCTGTATGTATGTATGTACAGTATGTATGTGTATGTATATGTGTGTGTATTTGTGATTATTCAGTGAAAAAGCACACATGGTGCGGGAACTTTCAAATATTCATAATCACCCGATGTTAGGGGGGGCGGGACTCGTAGGTGGAACTCTTCCTTGCCAAGGGATTTTTTTTGTTGTTGTACTTTTCCCATTTGAGGGCTAAATGCATGACATGTGCATCTCATCTGAACAGGGGCCTGCCAACACACGCCGTTCCAGACAGACATTGTAATAAAGGGCTTCATAAATTGACCAACTGTGTCTAAAATAGATGCAGCGGTAGACAGGGGTACCTATAAAAAGGTATGACAAAATGGAAATCTTCGTATTATTATCATCTTATATCATTTATATTGTAAGTTCCTTCAAACTGCTTTCTTCCCATTCCATTTGAGACAGATTTATTGCATTCAGGTGTAGCTCTTTGAAAATAACTATTTCAATAAATAAAAACTGTGCCATTTGGGGTCATGCTTGATGCTTGATGTTGTATTATACAACGTTACTCATGGCTTCCAATGGACTCTTGCAAGTCCACATCAAGAAAAGGGCCCACAATTGTGTGTGTGTGTGTGAAGGCGGTTTCTCTGCTGACTGTTCCGTTACTGGCTGCTGTGGCGCCAGGTAACTCAGGAGCCCCACTGGTCGATGCGAATCTGACTCAAATTGGATTAGACAGAATCCTCTTTGAAACCCATCGCTCTTACTGGGCCCCATCTTCTGTAGTGGAGACGTTCAGAAACTGTATGCAATATTCCAACGTCATTTAAGCTACTTATACTGTCTAGTTTCCCTCGACAACTTGAATACTTATAATATGCTGCAGTGAAAACGCTCTGGTCCCTTCATAGACCCAAATGCATACAACACCTACTCAATTGTAGCCCCAAATAACAGAACAACAGGTCACATAATGCGCCATGTCACAAGTTTCACTGTTCAGAATGGCTGTGACAATAAAACCCTTGGACACTTTGACATCTCAACCTCATCTCACAGTATATATTTGGTGCTCACCTTTAAGGTTACAGGTGTGATCTTCTCCTTATTCACGCCTTCGGGCAGGAAGTCCAGCAGCGCGTCCAGAACGATGTCCTTCACCATCTGAAACTCCATCTCCCCTTTGAGGTCGGCGCAGAAGATCAGGTCCAGGTCCTTCCAGCCCAGCCCGCTGTCCTCGTGCAGGACGTGGCTGGCCGCCGAGCCGTTCAGCCGCACCTCCCGGACGTGTATGCGCTTCTCCTCCATGCGACAGCGCACCACCTTGACGATGTCCCGCGGCTTCATCTCCAGCGTGGGGAAGCTCCAGCGGCCGTGGATGGGGATGGAGCCGGTGAGGATGGCGTCGAGCCGCTGCACCTGGTCCCAGGTGAGGACGCTGAGGCTGATGCCGTCCTTGTCGAGCGCGCAGCCGTCCACGGGAGGAGGCGAGTCCCCCGCGGGGACCGCCTCGTCCATCCTTGCGCTGGAGGTAGATAGGAGTTGTTCAATGTAAACGAGACACTCTTTTTTTTTTTTTTTCGCTTGCAAGATGATGCACGTCTCAGTGCCAGGTGAGCCCCTTTGAAGAGGACCGATAGGCCTCAGCTCGCCATCACGATCATACGATTCTGTGCAAGGAACAAAAACCGTGCAAAAGTCCTATCGCTGCACACGCCGGACTTGCGGGGCATGCAGGGTTGCTGCCCTACTTGCTTACATACAGTCTGCTACTAGACTCGACTAATTCGATGCATCAGTAGGTAGTGCCAACCAAGCCTCAGGGATCACACTCACTCACTCACTCACTGTCTGCTCACTGTCTGCCGTGCTGTCCATGACGCTGTGCGTCGTGCGCAAAGTTCACAAAACGTGCCTCAAAAAGTTGTCCAAAAACACGAAACACGAAATGCCCAAAAGTTGAGTTGACGCGTCTCATGCTCGTTTCAGTTTCATCCGCCCGGGAAAAAAAGGTGTCGTTCTTCTGATCCGCTCCCGCTCCCCCCTTTTACGCACGGCCGTGTTGCGCGCAGCCACTCCACCCGCTTCTCCGTGACGCACCAGCCTCGGCTCCAGTGGTGGTGTCTCCTCCGCTGCTGCTCACACCTACTTTCACTTTCTCACTTTCTCCACAAAGCGGTGCGTGAACCCGTCTTATGACTTACATCTTGGATCTGTCTTTTTTTTCGGGGGCATCGTAAAAATGCCACAGAAGTCCACACACCACCCCCACACCCCCCCCCTGCTCTGGAAGCACAGCTGCTGGAGAAGTTGGACGAGAAAACTGGAAGCTTAGCGCCGGAGGAACTGGGGGCGCGTCTCGACGTGATTGACAGCCAGCCCCGCCCACAAATGTCTGCAGCGTAGCCTCCTATTAGTATCAGCATTTTCTATGTAGCGATGAATGACCAATGGACCGGTTTTACGCACAATTTAATGATTTGGTTCCCTCTCTTCCATACACTATTAGACCGGACCGAAACCAACCTCTGTATTGTATAGTAATGTATTGTCATGTATTGTATTGTATTGTATTGTATAGGCGCCGCTTATTGTGCAATGAGTCACACAATTGATTCCCAGGGTGCGCTGTTTGGTAACTTGAGGTCGAGTACACAAAAGCAGCTCGTCATGACACGTGTGTGTGTGTGTGTGTGTGTGTGTTTTGCATCGACCCCCGTAGAGAAAGAGGGAAAGAAAGACAGAAACAAAGAAAGAGAGAACCAGTTCCCCACCATGTCTTACAGTAATTCCCTGTGCAGGACAAGATGAGATGGGAGGTGGTGTTGCCGCTGTCCCAACGACGACCTCTAGGGGTGGTGGTTGTAATTTACTCCTTATCTCACAATTCAAGATTCAAGATTCAAGAATTTTAATAGTCACACACACATATACAGGATATGCAGGGAAATGAAGTGTGTGTCAAGTTTGTGCGTATGCGCTTGTGTGTGTGTGTGTGTGTGTGTGTGTGTGTGTGTGTGTGAACTGGCTGTCTGCACACACACACACACACACACACACACACACACATAGGCCTGCATACAGAGACACACAGACAGCCTCACTGCCTCGCTGTCTGTCCATACATTTCATTATTATAGCCTGTAGTCTCGTTAGACTATAGGCTAAGCTACGCTATGGCTAGTTGTCAGGGAGAATCTATCAGGAGCACCGCTTCGCAGGCACATTTGCGTCACCGCAGACGAGCCCATAAACCAGCTTACTGCAGATTAACCTGTATGTGAAGCGACACATACTCTCACACACACACATACACACACACACACACATTCATGCACATTTGCTGTGCAGCACCCATGCACATGTTTTGTAAAAAAAAATGTCGTGTCTTTTATCGTAATACTGCAGAGAGGACAGTGTTATGTTGCATCGGTATTCTATTATGTTCTATTATGAAAATAAATGACACACACACACACACAATCAATTTTGTTACATCGACTCAAGTGTTGACGCAGACATCAACATCCGATCATCTTAATCGTAAAGAAAATACAAAAACTTGAGACTTTAGCCGGGGCGGCAGGAGCTCAGGTGGTAAGAGCGGTTGTCTGGCAACAGGACGGTTGCTGGTTCGATCCCCGGGCTCCGCCTCCTAGCTAAGTGTCGAGGTGTCCCTGAGCAAGACACCACCTAACCCTAACTGCTCCTGACGTGTTGGTTGTTACCTTGCATGGTTGACACCGCCGTCGGTGTGTGAATGTCAGGCAATACTGTAAAGCGCTTTGGATAAAAGCGATATAAAATGCAATCCATTTACTTTGGCCACCAAACAAGCGATCCACATGTTAGACCAGAGAGCTCTGTGGCTGGGTTAATAGAGTTCAACAGGAGTGTGTGGACAGCCATGTTGGTCCTAGACGCTAGACGCCACCGTCCGCCCCCGGCCTGCCCTAACCCTCCATTTCTCACCCACCCATTGACTCAATGATGGGCTTATGGCCTGAGACCTCGTCCCCGCAGCAGGGGCTTACTCGACCTTTGACCTGGGAAGTGGATGATACCAGCTTGGTTCCCAGTGTCTGACGACATCACCGGATTTTAAGAGGAAATCTTCCACCGGACCTAAAGATGCGTGCCACATTTGGCAACAAGGTTTCAGTGTGGGTGCACCCTGGAGCATGTGTTGCATGTGTTGCATGTGTGTGTGTGTGTGTGTGTGTGTGTGTGTGTGTGTGGGTGGGCACTGTCGTCGCTGTGTAATGGAGTGTGTGGTGCAGGAACATCTGCGTGTGTTTTCGTGGGACGGCGGGGGGGATGACATGGCACGTAAACATAAATTCATCGCGGCAGTCACTGTGAATTTGTAATGCATTGCAGCCATTGTGTTTGGTTCGTTTGTTGCTGCTAACCGCACGGGTCATACACGCAGGCCTGCATTTAGACCTTCGAAGCAACAAACTCTCAACTCTCTCTCTCTCTCTCTCTCTCTCTCTCTCTCTCCGCTGCTCTCCCGCCCACCCCGACGCTCACACCACACCCACACCCACACACACACACACACACACACACACACCCGCCCATGTTCTCTCTCCCACCCATTGCCACAGCCAGGGACCTGCCAAAGTTAATTAGGAGCTTAACGGTGAGACACGGGCGCGGAACAGGACGCTTTTACACACCGCTTACCTCCCACCGACGCCAAACCCACCCGTCACCACCCGTCACCACCACCACCGCGACCCCCTCCTCCTCCTCCATCACCATCCCACCTCCATCAGATCACAACCCTCTCCCCTGCCCCCCCCCCACTGCCATCAATCCCACTAGCCTTACCCACAAATAAAAAAAATCTATTCATGAATCAATCAATTAGTTCACGTGGGTTTATACTATTTACCATTAACTCTAATTCTATTTGTTCCACCAGACGAACTACAGTGTAATTTATTACATTTAAAATGCAAAGAGTTAAATTGGGCATTGTGGTACTTACACGGGACGGTGGCGGTACATTGTGTTGTGTGCTACGAAAATGGATGCCGACATTTGACCGCAAAATATTACGAGCAGTGTGTGTGTCTGTATAACTTGGGTGCTTAAGTGGGCTTTACAATAAACACATTCCCGCCTTCTCTCTGCAGCTCCGGCGTCCCACGGTGTCGATAACCACACTTTGGCGCTGGATGTGGAGAGACAGTGCACCCTGTTGGGCGACTTTTCCTAAACCTACTTTTCCAAACACGTGACATGCAAACCTTGCGGCTTACGTCGTCCTACACGCCTCTACGTCCCCGTCGTTCGGCTCGTTTGTGTGTAGGCCTGTAGACGGT